>JAQQRF010000628.1:0-51848 GCA_030523145.1 Trissolcus brochymenae
AATTATACTGTTTCTACTCATTTTTGAGAACATTCATTGAGATACAAATTCGAAGCATCATTTTGATTTTCTTTAACAAACATATAAAAGACCTTGTGTCTTCAAGTGCACACGAATAGTATTCACTCTTTATAAGAGTTTTGGAATCCGGTTCAATTTTATTTTTTTGTACTTTCATGTGACTATAAACAAGTCTTATGAATGTGTAGTGTTGTTTTCTAAATTTGTTATTAGAATCATATCATCAAAAAAAGCGAAAGTCGAATTTTAATAACACAATAAACTTTTTGATTGAACAAATTTTTTTAAAGTATATTATCTTATCACATATATAAAATTTTCAAAAGCTTTTTTTTTATACAGACTATTATTTTTCATTCTAACCATTGACTGTATACCCAAATGAAAAACGACAGCACATAATTATTAATTTTTTATATAAACTTGTTCTCTTGACTGAGAAAATCGATCAATAAAAATCACAATATGCCCAAATTTAGAAATTTTTGAGTTTCTAAAAAAAATTAAAATAAAATGGAATGATGAAACTAGTGTTGTAACAAATACGTGGTTATCACGAATAATAAAACGAAGCAATTGTGATATTGGAGCGTTTAGAAATAATAATGGCTCATTTGCGAATAAATTTTGAATTATTTTTTCTGTTGCTCAGCTTTTGGAACTAAATTTAGTAGATAATTGCGTGCAACCAGAGGAAAGCAACGAAACTCTGGTGAAAGAATGATGAACGAATGTTAGCGCGTTCGATACAATTGTAAATCGTATACTGAGGAGCAATGTCAATTACAAATATCTCGTTTGATATGAATTGTATTCGTGCAATTTTTTTGTAAATATAATGTTTAATAGCGAATATAGAAAGTATCAAATAGCTGTCCAGCATTTTAGCATAAACAATTATATTTAAAACAATAACCGTTATTTCATGAAAATACGCTCATATTTACACTCATTATGACAACTCTGTAATAGGTTGGCTTTCAGGCTGTAATTAAATGAAAACAAAATAATAATAAATAAAAATCTGTTCGAAGATTTTTTCGACCAACAAAGTTTGGTCGGTTGTGATTTGCAATTGGTCGCAAAAACCTTCCAACGCAATGATAATCATAATTTAGAAATGAATATTTTATAAGTAGGTTCAAGGGCAGATAGAAAAAATATAAACAAACGTGCAACCGACGAAATACGCATAATTTACAATCATAATAATAATCAATGTTTAAAATTATTTTTTAAGATAGAAGCACATGGTATTGAAGTTTGTGGAAAGCAACAATGACGATGTTTTGTAATGAATTGTAGTTTACATTCTTGTTACCGTGAGACGGAATAAAGTTTTTTACACGGAACATTCGAACAGTCTGTATGTGTAAATATGTATAATTGTGAAAATAATGATTGCATGCACGGTTTGTTCATTTGGAGTGATCAATAAATTATCTCACGGTACGTCAAATATATTCAATAGCAAGTTTATTTTCCGTGCGTAAATTAAGAGGTACGTCTTTGATTGTTCATTTGTTTGTTTATTTTTTTTTTTTTCATTAACGAGGCACATTTTGTTATAATCTGAACCGGACATCGATGAAAGAAAATGTTTTTATAAAAGAGACGGATATTTTTAATAATATTGCATTTACAAGCAGCAAAGTTTTTTTAAGATTTATGCTCTGAAAATTTTCTTTCTTTTAAATTAAGGAACCACCTCTATTAAAAAGTAAGCTTCCATATGCGATGCTCCAAGGAAAGTTAAAGAAACGTCAAACACCAATCTGAACTTAAGTTTAAATTGTGATAACATATCATGCGATTTATTCTAATTGCGCAAATACTTTGTTAAGTGTTGAATTTTTATGCTTTGTATAAAAGAATGTATTATTTTTCTTTTAATGTAATTTGCTATTTTGCTCTCAACAGGGAGGACATATTTTGATTTTTTTTATTTCTAATTTGCATATTGATGATAATCTGTTATTTATGGTCTGCGTTCAATGCGATTATTTTTGTTAAATTATAAATAATATGTTGTGTCATGAAAGTTTAATAAATAAGTTCGATATATATATAAGATCTTGTTTCAGCATCTAATTGATATAAAATGTGCAGATCGCTGTGCAAAGCTATCCTTTCATTGCAACTCATGTCATTACACAATATTGTAATATTTTCAATATATTTATAAGATGAATTGTAAAATACTTGAATAAAATTAATATTTGGACATTCTACAAAGTATCTTTAATTTCAGTTTTAACTCATTCTAATTAAACAGTCTTTGAATATATTATACTTTTTGAACAAAATTAATTTTCAGGAATAAATTTTATTGGGAAATATTTTTTTAAGAATGAAGGTACGACTTAATGTCAACATATAGAATCATATATTTGGACCCATCAGATAAATTTATATTACAAACAACTAAGTATTTTTGGGTACATATATTTCACCGCACCAACAAATGAGTCTATTGAAGGCAGTTTTTTTTCAATAAATACAACATTTACAGACAAAAATAATAAAATGGATGAAAAAGTCTTGTTAAAATATTAAGAAAGGTTTATTGAAAAACTTTGTAAATCTATCTTTTGTCTCAGTATACCAGATAAAATCAATTCAGTTGAATGAATTGTAATATCTTTCGGTGCTTTTGCCGCAAACTTTTTTGCATTTTCTAAATCATTTTCAGTTGTTACAATCACGACATTTTTTGGCCACCTTCGAGGACAATTAATTAAAGTTGAACCACCAGCAGTTTTTATAATCTCTGTAAAAAAACACAATTACTCGCATTTTTCCTTAATATAATTTTTTTGTCTTTTTAATTTCATCCAGAATATACCTTTCAAATCTCCTATGGGAGGAGCTGCAATTTTGGGTGTTAGTAAAATAGTGAATTCTTCGAACAATTTTTTAGTTTTTGCTGATTCTAAACTTTCTCGCAAATTAAAACCAAATTTCGTCTCAGCTTCAATATCTTTCAAGATGTAATCGTCGAAACTAAGACATTCGCCAGCCTTGAAGCTATCCTCTATCCATTTCACCGAGATGATTGGAATTCCTCGCCCTAGGGCACATAGAAATTTGACTGTTCTTCTTACTTTATCTGTCAAGAGTACAGAACACGTTGCAATGTCCGTCGCTTCAGACACACCTGTAACAGCAAACAATTTAATTCCATTAATTTTATTTGAATGACAATTAGTTTGTTTGGAAATATAAAATTATTTAAATGAATATCTTACGTAGTTTAGTCAAACATTTCTTCCATTTGGCAGGGTCTACGCCGGTAAAAAGCACCTTAAGCTTTAATCTCTTGGATGACTGAACTGTTATATTAAGAGGACTCTTACCGATATCACTTAAAGATCGATTAAAGGACTGGTTCAGACTAACATCCAAATTGCTCCTCCTCGAAGTTCTTCTACTCAACACAGGACTTGTACTTTGATCTTCTACCTTCGTAGGTTTTTCAATTTTCATTTTTTTGTTCTGAACCTGGTTCTTGGTGGCAATTTCGTCTCTCTCCTCGACATTTCTCTTTCTTCTAGATTTGTTACCATTTTTTGTTTCATTTTCCGACAGTTTGACCCTAACATTAGAGTTACTTGTGAAATCAACAAGTTTCGTAGCTGTCTTTCTCGTTGTTCTTTTTGAACTTGGTAATTCTTTAATTTTATCACTGACAACTTCGGTGGTATCAATGTCCATTTTGTCTTGTGAAACCTGAATTTCCTCAGTAGGTTTAGTCGACTCATCCAATTGTTGTAACACAATTCTCAGATCCTTAACTTTGACTTCTGGTTTGGACGATTGATTAATTTTTTCTATGGCTAAAGGACTCATCTTGGAAGGCATAGATGTTTTCAAATTTTCCTTTTTCCTGGTTCCTTTCCTTGTAATTTGACTCTTACTATCCACTTTCGGAGAATTTCGATTGCTCCCTGTTTCAGATAGACTGTTGCATCGTTCACCGCTCACTGGATCCACAATATTGTCATAAGCTGATTTTACATTCAACAGCCTAGATCCGATCTCAGCCAATTCGTCCAAACCGTCATCGACTTGATGGAAAATCTTGCTCGTTTTCAGTGACTTCATGACCTCTTTGAATTTCAAAGTTCTCGGTGTCAAGTTTTGGGCCGGCAAATCGTCAGATGAATTTGAAACTTCGGACGTGGGGCTTGCAGGATTCGATAAAGTATTAGGGATTCGAAATTTAGGCAGGTCCTTAAACAAGTCATCTTCCCCTTGGTTCAGTAGTTCATCTTCGCTTTCTGGTATTATATCTTCATCCTCCTTTTCTTTTTCGTTCATCTTTTCTTTGAGACACATTTTTTTGTTTTCCAATCTGTTGCTATTGCTCTCTGTACAACTACTCGTACCAGCCTTGGCGAATAAAACTTTTGGACCTGTTCCAACTTCAGAACTGTTCGATAAATCTTTGGTTTCCACTTGTTTGCATGGACTTTTTCTTGCTGTTGAATCATTTTTCTCATCATTGATATAATGCTGGGTGGTAACATCGAAAATACTGCTGTCCTTAAAACTGTTACTTTTCGGATCATTTTGAGCAGAAGAATCATTATAACGCTGGGTGGTAACATCGAAAATACTGCTGTCCTTAACACTGTTACTTATCGAATCATTTTGAACAGAAGAATCAAAAATGTCTTCATCACTGTGAATACTTTTATTGTTCGTTGCTTTTTTTTTCTTCGATTTGACATTCGAAGTGTTTCCCAGTGGTGATGAGATTGATTTAGAAACTGGTTCAGCTATTTTTGATTGATTTTTTAGATCCTAAAAAAATAAGGTTGAATTAAAATTATTACTAATCAATTAGTCAATGTTTAAAACACTTTTATACAGAATATTTAACTGGAGTGAATTTACCTTTGATGTAATAATGGAACTGTTGCTCGAATGCTTCAAGATATTTTGGCATGGACTTTCTGGTACTACGAAGTTCTTATCATCATCATTACAATTTAATATTGCACCAACTTCGCCGAATGTCAATGAATTTTTAGGCACCAACTGATAAGACTTATTAGGTTTCAATAGTTTCTGAGAACAGAAAAAATATTTAAAAATTTAATTATTAAAATTGTTAAAAAGTTTCAAACTCATTTTATAACGATTAGTTGAATAATCACTTTATTTATCATTGTTCCATTCGACGATTGAAGATCCATTATAAAAAAGGTCTCTTTATCATCTGCCTCGATTTCTGCATGTCGCTTTGAAATTGTCTGAAAAATGAGATGAAATTATAATTATAGCCGAATCAGATGAAACCAATGAAAATTTTAATATTGACACAAACTTAACTTACCAAATGAGGTATAACTATGTGACATTTTGGATGTCTTCCAATCAAGTTTATTCCTTTGTAGATAGGATGTTTTACATTCTCAATGTCCAATGTTCCAACCTGCATAGAAAACAATTTTAAATATGCAATTTCTTGATTATACAAAATATCAATCGTTAAATTATACACTAAATGTTATAATTTATTTTTTGCAGTTCCAATGAAAAATTGAGTTATCCAAAATTACCTGTACTTTTTTATCTGCTTTGACAGACGATTTGCTTCGTTCAATATTGATTTGATTTGAGCATTTTTGAGTTTGAACTTGCGTGCAACTTTGTTCGTCAATCATTTTGAAACATAGGTTCTCGTATTTCCTCAAAGATGTTTATCATACAAATGGTTGGATTCTAAAGCAAAAATTCGAAACAGTCATTGAAAAATGAAAAAAAAAATTTATTCGATTGTATTAGCTTCGAAGTCACAGAAACTTTTATCTAACTTCGACAGCATAACAATAAAGAATACAAGATATACAAAGTTTTTTTAATAGTGTGTGAACAAACATCTGTATTTAGATGTAACATTCAATTTTTTCGAGCACAAATAAACGTACAAAAATTGACCAAAAGCTATATGAGTTAATACGAACGCTTGTTTGTAATTGCGGAAATACCTTAGAAGTTTTCCTCACTTCTCAATCTTTATGTACAAATTGATAAATAATAACTCTGTTTTTGACACGACAGAAAACCAAAACAATAGTTGGATCAAGTTTTGAGGTTATACGCCAACCCGGTACCGACTGCAGCGCTATAAATAAGCCCGCTCATATTATTATCAATTCAAAAATAAGAACATGACAAATTTAACAATTTTGTTATCGCCACAATATCAAAACTCAAAAGCAATTTCTTAGAACTCCAACATCGCTTGCTTTTCATAAATTTTCATTTCCTTGCAGTTTGAATCTTCTTTGAAATTCCAGTTCCTGTTCCATCGTAAAAAAAACTTGGAGTATTTTGAAATCTGCAACAAAAAGCGACATATTGGTTCAACGTTTTTACTATTCTTTTTTTTCTCTATGATATATATTATCTTTACCTGAAACAGTTTTTTTTCTGTAGCTTAAGCCAGATAACTTCAGAATATGAGAAACTCTCTGGAAAAATATGATAAAAAGTTATTGATTATTTGTTTACAACAAAATACAAATATTTTTAAATAATAATATTTTTATTAAGAAGATAAATAATTTTATTACTTTTTTTATAGATACATAAAAGTTGTCCTATTTACATATATACATTGCTGAACATACAAAAAAGAGAATAAAATAAGACATTAAAAAGATAATAATAATTAAGTACCCTATATTAGACAAAATAAATGAAATGTCATCATCAGAATGCTCATCTTTTATTTTGACAGAGTTTCCACCTTTTTTTCTTTTAGAAGAAAATTTAGATGACATTTCAATTTTCCTTTTTTGTTTTGAACCGAATTTTTTACTCTGTATTCCAGTTTCATTGTAATCAATTCTAGGCCTGGACCGTAGATTGAATCTACTACCGACTCCTCTTGGTTCTGGATTGGGGCGTACAGAAATCTGTTCAATATTCGGTTTCACAAGATTTTTCTTGGACGATGAGACTCGATCTTCCTCGCTTTTTCGCGGTCTTCCTTTTCTTTTTTTATGCTCCTTTTTTAACGTAAATCTCAGAATTTCCTCGGGACTCAAAGGTTCAAGGACAACGTAAACATCATTAAGTTTCACCGCACAGAATCTCAAGATCTCGTCAGCATCAATGTTGTCCATCTCACATACAAAAAGGTCATCACTGCTGGATGAAACTTTGCTTTCCTCAGTTTCGCAGATCTCAAAAATTGACTGAGTACCTAATTCTTCAAACATCGTCGGGTCATTGAAATCATAACAGAGGTCTAGACGTGGCGGACAATCCCAGTTTATTGATGGTGCCTTATTCTCTACCGTCTAAAGAAAACAATTATGAAAAAAAACAATAGAATAAAAATTCTAATTTGTTAATAATTTTTTTTATTTAACTTTCCAAAAAGAAAAAAAACAAACCAAATGTTTATTACTTACACTAGCGTTCTCAGGTATCAAAACCGGCGGAGTAGACATGACGACGTTTCTTTCACTTACTTTCAAAAAATGAAATTTGCAATTTCTATTCACAAAAGTGAAACAATACGAACGATGTTAATATTATTTTGGATCAATATTTGAATAGATTTATGTGATAACGAGTGACATTGCGTCTGCAAAATAACAATTAAGTGAATGTAAGGAAGCAATGTCAGTTCTAAGATTTCTGTTTTGTTTATGTTTTGAATTGTTGAAAACGAGACAGGGGCGCACGTTCCGGATGCAATCAAAATTTAAAAACGAGCGGAACAAACGGAACAGAACGGCGCATGCGTTTCTGAACATTTCCACCTCCACGGCAAATCCCGAAGTAGCATCGGTATAGTAAATAAGACATAACAAGGAGACGATGCTCGTGTAAAATGATGCATAAATCGGTGGCTTCTTTGAATACGTGAAACAACCGAAGAAGGATGATTCGTTTGCTGCGGAGATTCTTGTCAAAATAACTGATTGCAAAAATAGCAAGTTTCGAAGATGTCTCAACGAAACGTCACTGTCATCGATGTGAGTAAACAATTTATAGTTTCTTAAAAATGGTGAAACAAAACAATTTTGTTCGATCATGAAATTTTGACTAAAAAGAAAACAAACATTTAAATTGTGCTTGCGTTGCATTTTCAGTTATCTGGAGATGAAGATTTGACAGACGTCAGTGCCCGCGAGATCGAAACAGTGGGGACAACCAACGTGAATGTCAAATCAACCGGCGCAATACCAAAAAATCAATTCTGGCTCAAAAATTCGCACATGAAATCCGATAACCAGGATGCTAGTGATAAACGACCGTCCGATCTGTCATCCAATGTCAATACATCCACAAAAGAATTTCTACAAAAAGAGAAAATGTGCAGTGATGTATGTGATTGACTTGAATTTTCTCAACTTTCATTCCATAACTGGAACGAATAATAACAATAATAAATTTTATTTTTTCCAGGAGATGCATAAACGTGAATCAAAAAAAGATGACACTTTGTGCGACCTTGCATCAGTTGCATTTGATAAATATTCAACTGACTTTGAGAGTACGTTTGGTATTGTTATAAGAGAATGAATAATGGTTTAATTTGTCACAATGATCATTGTCTTATGATATTCTTTTTTTTGAGTAATTAAAATTTTGATTGTTTAGACGCAACCGACCAAGATATCAGCATCATTTTGGAAGAAATCAGTAAGATAGCGGATGCCAATGGCGCAAGCTCCGGATTGAACCAAGGAAAAGCTCACAAATTGGACAAAAACTCCACCGATGAGGAGCGCTCTGTCGAAGAACTTTTGGAGGAAGCGGAGAAGCTTGTACGCAAAAACAGTTGCACGATTACAAAAACACCGTTGGAAAGCACGATCGTCTTGGATGAGATGAACGAAACAGCTGCAGCTGTTAGAAGAGTTGACGCGCTCGAAGCTAACATATTCCAACTGATCGAACAACAGGTTCACAAGGAGTCGGAGAAACTTCGGACCAGTCCGCGCAGCGATAAGGATCGAGGGTCCATCGAAATGATCTACGAGAATGTTTCCAAGTTGCGCTCAAGTTATCACGATGCACAAAAGGAACAAAAAATTGAAGTGTCCAGTAATTCTGACTTGGATGATCCTATCGAAAGACATTCGCGGGACGAAAATATCGATGGTAACGCTGAGAAAGACAATTTGAGAAAAGAGATAACTGACGTCGATGAAAACTTTTTCCCGGATCTGATGAAGCGGTCGATGGAAGTCGGCGGCTTGTCAGGTAGCTCGAGCTTCGGCCAGGAAGAATTTTCACACTTTCTCAAACTCCTGGGAGGACACAGCGGAGAACTGACAGACTTGAACAAGGATGTTGCGTACCCTGAGAAAGAAATATCAGATATTTTGGATAAAGAGTTGTACCTGGATTTAGGAGGTGGTAAAGTTCAAACGGAAACAGAAGAAGCAATCCGAGTTGCGAAGGAGGACAAATTGGCGGACGCAACTAAAATAGTCAGTGCAAACGATGAACTGTATGAGGTGAATTTGACACCGAGGCTGGAATTATTTGCTGATAAGATTCCAAAGTTGATGGCTGAGAAGTCGATAGAAAGAGAGGAAAACAATAGGATGACAAAGTCATTGACCAGTGAGCTGGAGCTTTGTTTGACCTCAAAGAAATGCGAGGTTGAAACAAGAACGGGTTCAGCCCCGGAGTTAACGAAGAAGAAACAGAAGGAAGCTTCAATTGGAAAGTCAAAAAGTTGCGATCAATTGACAAAGACCAGTGCAAAAAGTCAGACGGAGAAGAAGGCTGGTGGGTTTCAAATAAAACAGCCGCTGATTCCAACGAATGGTGTCAAAGCGAAGCCACCTGTTGTCAAAGCCAGAACTCACAGACCCAATAAACCAGAAGTAGCCAAAAACTCCGTTCCATATTCGGCGAAAAGTCAAATGAAAATTAATAAAACTAACGAATCCAAAAAGAATCTCGATAAAACCGAGATGGAAGTTTTGTATAACGAAGAGAAGCACAAAAATAAATTGATGAAGGAGCAGATCGAAGCGGAGGCTCGCAGATATAAAGCACAAATGGAGAGCATGAAAGTGACTTTTGAGCAGGAACTTTTTTGTCTGAAGAAACAGAACATCATTCTGAAAGCTAAGTCAGATGAAAAAACTGTTGTGGAAAGACGACCGGAACATGCTAAAGTTTCACTCTTAGAGGAGGAACTTGAAAGACAAGATAAGCTTATCAAAGCGTACGAAGCGGAGAATAAAAAATTAATCCAAGACACGAAGCATTATCAGAATGAACTGAAAATGTTGAGGCAGAAGCAGAGAAATGCAGGGAGCACAATTGAGAATCAGAGGCTGCAAGAACAGGTGAAAAATCTAAAGGAAGATAAACTGAAGCTGAATTTAGAGGCTTCGGAGCTCAGACAGACAAACAGTGATTTGAGTTTGAAGAATGAAGATTTAACACAGCAGTGTAGTCTGTTGAAGGATGAGCTAAACATGTTTAAGGAACAATTGAGCATCAAAAACAACTTCATAACAACGAGACTTCAGGCCATGACTACTGCAGAGTTGAATTTGAAAAGGCAGATGGAGGATTTGAAGGTGGAGCTCAGCTCGAAAACGGAGCAATTAAAAATGATCAAGCTGGACTATGATAAGCTGCAACATGGGATGCTCCCAGTGGAAAAAGAGTTAATAGAGATGAGAGCCAGGGAAGAAAATTTGATAGAGAAATTACAAGTGAGACTTTTGATTTGACTTGAATTTAATTTAAAAATGTAAGTTTTAATTTGAAATATTTACTTTTTTGTATTGTTTTAGGTGTCCAAGAGTCATGTGGAAAGAGAGAAGCAACTTACACTCAAACTGAAGGATCAAGTGATATTGGACAACAACAAGATCTTAGATCTGACACGACAAGTCAAAGAGATGGAACGCATAATCAAAAGAAAGAATCCAGATTCAATGGCGGCTTTACTACTGTCATCGAATTCCGAACAAGAGAAGGCACACGCAGAAAAGGTGAAACGTTATGAAGAAAAGATTGCCATCCTTGAAGCTGAGATAAAAAGACAGGAAGAAGTTGCAAGAAGGCAGATAACTGACTTGCAGAGGCGATTGGATGAAGCGAATGAAAAGCACGCGGTTCGAGTATCGGAATTGCAGCAGCAAATAATGGACCTGAACTTTTCAAATGATAGAAAGATGTACACCGATGGATCTACACAGACTGCCTTGAGTCAATTGGATGGCAAAAAGATTGACGAGAGAAATGGCAAGGGAACGAGGGTGAATTCGAAAGAAGATACTCATTTACTAGCGAAAATTCGGGGGCTCAAACTTGAGGTTGCTAATAAAGATAAAACTATTGCCAAGGTCTCCAAGGATTTGCAAGAGTTACAGAAGACAACCAAGAGGTCAGTTGGAAGTTACCTAAGAATTCGAAAGAAATTTGTATTTGTTTGAGTAAATTATTTTTACAATTTAATTTTTAGATTACAAAGGGAGAGAGAGAAACTGCTGAACGAAAGAAAAAATTTGACACGGTCGTCTTCCCTGCACCGAATGACAGAAGTCAATGATCACAATTCAAATTACCAGAATGGCGGACAAAGGTTATCGTCATCCATGCAGAAATTGTACGATCCTGTACAGTTCTCAGAGCATCCTATGGTCAATGGAGACTCTTCTAAGAGAACATTTTATGAAAATGGGGCACTAAAAGAAGAGTTGTTGCAAGTAAACAAAGAACTGGTTGCAATGAAAAATAAGAGAATCCAAGATCTCAATATGCTACAGGAAGAACATGAGCATGAATTGGCGGACGTTGTTAAGGCTTATTCTACTAAATTAGCAGAATCAAAGGTAGATACAAGTCATCTCAAAGCAATCTCTGGGTGAAACAAAAGCTTAGTAATTAATGAAATGATATTTATTTCCATAGGGTCAACTGAATAATCAAATGGTGGTAATAAATCATCTGAGGGATCAGCTGAGAAAGATGCAAGATTTCAAAGACCAGGCCATTATCTTTAAAGCTGAACGCGATCATATGGAAACCAAAATCAAGTCTTTGAGTCAAAAAGTCAAATATCTATCTGCAACGGTAGGATTTTTAGAATGAACAATTTTCTTTATTTGAAAATTATTCTTAAAATTGATCGTTTTTGTTCAAATTTTCAGGACACTGACCAGTTGCAGCAACTCCAAGACAAAATAACAATTTTGCAACAGCGACATGAGAGTCGTGAGCTGACGCTTCAAAATTTGGTGCGTCAGTTGATGCGCAGCCGAGCACAATGTCGCGATTGCAGTGGCGGACAAGATAAATCCAGCCAGCTTTGTTATTTCCGTCAGGAGCTTGATCAAATTTTGAGCATGCTGCAGGAGATCGCAAAAAATTGTTCCGATTAGAGACAGCAGTAATGTCATATCATGAAGAAAAGAATTGTGATAATTGTCCAGCAATTTTCAGCACAACACAAATAACGTCCTTTAAATATTCTTTTAAGCATTCAGAACGGACAAAACGATGCAGAGACTGAAGTTCCGAAATCTCTACACAAGTTTTTCTAACAAAATTACGTCGCCAAATACGTCGATTTTGTGATCGATCCTTCCATGAAAGTTATCTGCCGAATATTTTCTAGTTTTGTAATTCTTTTGAGATTTAGCGTGTCACAATGACACAGCTTATTTTTCATCTCAGTTTTAATGATAAAGATTATTGCCAAAGATTCATCAAGCAACTATACCGACTTGCCAATCAATTTTCTTGCCAACGGTTTGCAAATCATAAGCTCTCTATTTACGTTCCGATTAAATAATAATTTTTATAGTACTTTTATTCATATCTACCATTTGTAAAAAGAAGACTTATTTATTAATGTTTATAGTTTTGTATGAGATTTTCAACGATTGTTCAGAAGTATCCAACACACTTGAGCGTTTTAATGAATTACAATACAAAATTGAGACTTATTCAAGTTGATCACAACTTCAATAATAATAAATTGGATACTTCTCAACGAAAAGTCGTGATTTTAACAACCAAGTGAAATAGTTCTTTGTATTAAATTTAAAATTATTGTAATCTACATCAAAAAATTTATTTTTCAGATTGTTGATCTATGTAATCTTATAAAAAAAAAACCATTGTAAAAAGGATCAAGTACTTATTAGAACAAAAGTCATTTTATCTTGATTATTATCATGTTAGATATATTCATGCTTTTGCAATGTTTAATAATGTAAATTTCGTTTCGTTTCAATAATTTGTTTCGAAATAATTTACTGAAAATTCATTTATAAAAAAACAACGAAATCTTCGTGTAAAATTGACATCATTTTTGTTTTACAAAATTGTATATTAAGAGGCTTATAAGTAATGGTAGTTTAGGTAAAAAGTAATCTATCATTGTAATTGTTAACAATCTGATGGTTGATTCACAGATCAATTAATCAAGGTCAACATAATGTATGATAGATTCAAAGCACACGAAACCGTCTAGACTAAAAATTTATCATTTTAAGACAAAAGTGTGGTTTAAGTTATACATTATCAGTATTTATACTTTAAGCGAGAACACGTGAGTTTATGTAATTTTCATATATGTTTTTTTGTTTTCAGATAAAAATTGTATTTTTTTTAGTTGGTTTTCTATGTAAATAAAATGATTGAAAAGTGAACCATTTATTTACGTATTATTAATAGACACTGATGAATGAAACACAAAATTAACGATGTCTTAAAAGAAACTTTTTATTATACAAATAAAAAATTTTTCATAAACTTCTTAAAAAGTAGTGTGACCTTAAAAATAAACATATACAACGTGTCTTATGTATAAATATATTTACAACTTTTGTGATAGATCTATAATAATTAACTGAATCAGTTTTCGTCATCAACGTTAATCGACAATTTTCGTTAAATAAATAATAGTGACGTGAAAAGCGAATGTACATTATTTGCGAAGGTATATGATACAAAGCGCATTTGGTTTTTCGTTGGTTCTTCAGCGATTAGAGGAAACCGAACCAACTTGTCGCGATTACTGTTACTGTCAATACAATAGCAGGTATCGCGCGAGGTATCTGTGATAAGCTTGATGAGAGTTTCACGCTGCTGCACAATGTCACGTTCTTTTCAGGAAGTGCAGTGAAATTCGGGAACGTCTGAATATCAGCCGGCTGAAAAGGATTACATTGTTATTAGCACCTTCTTGACAGACTAAAATCATTATCTATTTGATATCTCAGATCTCTATAAATAATCGGTTAAAAACGTTTACCAGAGCCAATTTATCATCTCTTTTTCTACAAAAAGTCATATGCATCCCATGATAAATACTGTTTTCAATGGAACGAGAGAGTAGTTCATCTGTCCACGGCAAAGCTGACATATGATCTGCTAAAGTTCTTCCTGATACCAAAAATAAATAAATTAATAACAAAAACAAATAAAACTGGTATAATAAGTAAATATAAAAACTCATTCAAAGTTAAAATTTTAAACCCAGTTGAATCAACTTTTCACCTCTGAATTCCGCTGGCTCCTCAATCACAAGTCGTGAAAAAACGTTGTCATTGTCTCTGTCTTCTGAGTATTCTTGCATTGCTTGCAGGGCTGATTCTGCTTGCTTAATGAGATCCTCGTCGATACCTTCGCCTGGCTTCGTTGCTGGATAAACTGGTAATTGGTTTACCGGCGATGGTACTGCACTTGGGTCCATACTGAAATCATTAAAATTTAATTAATTTTTTTGTTTGCAATTTCTCGGACAATTTGCAAATAAAAAATGAACAAACAAAATAAAAGAAAAAATCATTTTACAAAATAAAACAATTATATTACCCAGATGTGAGGAAGAATTTCTCAAGCTGATCCACAGTGACCCGTTTGAAACTGTGAACTCCAAAAGTTTGAAAGAGCTGTTTTACAGGGGTCATGCTGTAGCAAGCAGCTAACGGAGTACGCGGATAATGTACGATAAAGGCGAGACACATTTCCTGAGAAGCTGCATAGCCGCCGAGCGTCGGCCGAGACCTGTCGCTGGTATCATAGACGCATTCCGCTACAAGCTCGTCTCCAGGCAACACGTTCACTTCTTGCTCTAGGGTGTGCGCCTGCTGGTACTCAAAGTCGAATTGGTCGTCCTGCACTATGCGTGGCAGTTCTTTGCCACGGCGAATATGCTTTAGGCTCAAACGTCTTCCGGCCAAGTGCGAATGTAGAACTACCGAAACTACATTCACACCTTCTTCTGGAAACATCTAATAAATGAAAGAAGAGGATTAAAAAAATGGTCACTCGAGTATAAAAATAATTATTATTATTAAATAAAAGGACGTTAAAATCAATCAAATATCTGCTTGTTTTAGTTTTAATTACAATTTCATTAAACGAATAATAATATGAATGATAACTCAAACAATAAGTACAGTAAATGAAGTACGATGAGTGATTTTTGAAATGAAGCTTTGCACGGAGGTATCGGGCGATGTCAAGTTTTAAGAAGGTGATTTATATTTTGGAAGGGATGGTAGAAATAAAAATGTGGACTTATAATAAGCATATATGTATACCGAATCTGTACAATGAGGATTGCAGTATCCCGCGGTGGCGTATTCCTTTTGCTTTGGCGGCACCACGTGCAGGGGACTGACAGCCACGCCTGCAACAAGGATTCCGGCCTCTTGCGCTCTTAGATTGGACGTCAGATGCAGCCTCACGCCGCTGCTATCGTTGACCTTCTTCAACTCTGGATTGTTATAATGAACTTCCAACATGTAGTAAGAACTGTCACCGTGTTCCGCGATCGGTATTCCCACATGCTCGGCAAACCACTCGCCTGTGCAAATCAATACATTAAAAATTTTTTCCCCCTTCTTTACTGTAACAAGTTGTGCAAGTTTTCGCGAATTTTAATTGCCTCGAACTGTTATTTATAGAGACCTTTGCTTCCTCTTGCCCAGGCAAGAACCGGCTGCAGACACGAGTCCCATTCTTTCGGCATCGTCGGACTGTAACAAGTGGACCCGGCCAGTCTCGCGTGATCTGCTAAAATTTTTGATGTTGACGCACATTCGTAAACGATGATGTGGTGCACCAGTCCTTCGTTTGCTTTTTCTATGAGCGGTGTGTACTATCAAAGACAAAAATTAACTCAATTAATATCCTAATTAACACCAAACATATTTTTGCTTTTTAATTTTTTTTTTCTTTAGTTACCCCAATCATATGATGTTTTCTGTTCAGGGACGGAGCTTTGAAGATCTTACACCAATAAACTGTATGTTCAGTGACTGCAAACTGGAAACAAAAAATAACGAACAATTTTCATCAGTCATCAACAAACAGGATGCAAACAATTTCCAAATTTAAGAAAATAAAAAAATATTTTTATTGTAAAAAAATGTATTTCCTTTAGAATGGAAGATTGTATGTTATTGAAATGACGGAAGTTGGGCAGTTACCTGATTGAGTTTAACATCCCAGTGTCTTGAATCAGGTGCATCGAGAAGCGGAGGTGGGTGAGGAGCAGGCGCTTTTAGCCTGAGGGCTCTGCCGCCGCGTTTATCGCCGTGCCAAAGGGCCGTGTTGAGTTCAGGATCGCTCTGATGGTAGGCCCAGAGCACTCTAATTGTGTCTCCCTGTAAGGCCGCAGAATTAATCAGCAAGGTGCACAAGTTTCATAATAAAATAAAAAAATCCTGAATAATAAAATAATTGTAATGATAACTAATAATTCGTTATTATTCATTTATTTTTATTCTTAAGAATTTTGAAAATTAGCAAAATTGAAAAATCACATTATCAAAAAAAAAAAAAATGGATGATCTTTACATTATTTTTTAGTTTAATATCTGAAAGTATTTTTCCTTTTCACCAGAAGGTATAAATATCGATTAAAAAAGAGAGGATGCCTTTTATTAAAATATTTTAATGGCACCGGGTGGACCCGTTGCATGCGCGCGCCAAGAGAAACGAGCAACCTGCAAAGCCGGGCCTAAATACCTCTGCGGGAATCTCGATTCTTTTTTTGAATCAGCCCTTACATCAGAACGTACGAAAATTCCACCTTAGACATGAAATATGATAATACAGGCAAGAGTCAAACACAAATCTTAATGTCTCGTTCTCAAATGCAGCGCGCTGATTTATGCAGAGCTGCATTGTCCTTGTACTGATTATCTCCCTTTTGCATCGCTCATTTTCACAATCTCAATTTGTTACTTTTATTATCCAATTCCCAACGTCGCCTCAAATGATATAATCGTTGCTTCTTAAACGAGAACAACTTTTGGGCCGTTTAGTTTTGATTTCCGTGTTCAAGTTCTTACCGTGAGTTTTTGGTCCTGAGGATCGCAAGTTTGCCATCTCCTTGAAAATGTGGTTGTTGTGTGGGTCTCATTTTGCGATCCGGCCAAAACTTGCACATCCTGAGATGTATCAGTGATTGGAGCACTGTTAGCTTCATCCGAACCATGCGAGTCCTGAAACAATTTGAATAAGCCCAATTAAAATAAACCCGACTATAATTAAAATTAAAACAATCAATAATTCAATTTGTTCACAAATTGAATCTAATACTTTTCTCCTGACAGAATTTGATCATGAAAAATTGCCTCGGTTTGGTTGTTGCATCTTGCATAATATCAAAGCGGAATAAGTGGGCAGTGAAGGAAGTGGGTATAATTATAAATATGAAAACGAAAGATCGAAGGCCCAGGCAGGTCGGGGCCCCGATAAGTAGATTATTAAATGTGCTTGGCTTTTCCTGCGGGTAATGAATCTCAATAATTGCTAACCCGGTGATGGGCGTTGCAGCGTCACGCTGACTGCATAACGTGTGCAACGGCACATCGTATTTGCCCGTCCCGTCCTTATTCATTACCTCGAGCCATAGAGTTATGTCGCGGCGAAGAAATTCTGTCCCGATGATAAAACATATCGAATTCAATTTGCTACTTGGCTCTCTCTCCCTCCCTCCCTCTCTCTCTCTCTCTCTCTCTCTCTCTCTCTCTCTCTCTCTCTCTCTCTCTCTCTCTCTGTTTCTCATTCAAAAGGGGGCACTCGCGCACAGGGTGCGGAGATTCTCACAGTTGTTTGCCAATTAAGATGCTTCGGGCAGAAAATTTGTCGATTAAACTCGCGAGATTAGCGTTTTCCTGCGCGCCACGTCGAGCTGCTATCGCGTGCTCCTGTTCGATTTATCGGACTTCAACCCTGGCTATAATTATGTCCAGCTTATCAATAACTATAAATAGCGCGTCTCTCGTTGTTACTTTTTTTACAGTCAATTTCTAAGATTAGAGTTACACGCTCGATTAAATCAAAATCAATTTCTTGTCAAGAATGTTTAATTAAGGACCTGCTGTAGTCATTAAAATTTAAAATAGAGACAGAAAGATAAAAGTTTATCCAAATGTAAAATTTGTTTGTTTTTGTTTTTTTTTTTGAAAATGAGATTTGAAAACTGGTCGGAAACGGTCTATTATGTTTGAAGGTCTCAGCTGCCATCGAAAGAGACGAAAGGTGGAAAAAAAAGATGCGCAACAAGGCTTGGACGAGCGAGAAGAAGCCGGTAAGCGAAGAAATAAGGGTCGCAGGGAGAGAGAGAGACGGGCAAGTGCGTTAGAACACCTGGCTACCGTGGCGCCTGCCGAATCGCCATTCTCTCTCATGAGAGAGAAATGCGTACCTTTTTCTCCTCGACGAAATCCATGGGAACCGTTTAAAGATTCCAAGCACAAAGGGGCGACTTTCCGAGCATTGCTTCTATCCTGTTCTTTTTTTTTTCTTTTATCATTTAAACAACGATATCAGACGAAATTCAAGTCTGCTTTATTCCCCAAAAACGTGAGAATTGTACAACGCATTGTCTTATTAACGATCTTTGATTGCGCGTAAACAAGCGTGAGATGCCGTGTTGGTTTTTTAATTAGGAAGCTCGCTTTTAGTTGATCGCCGTTTTGATAAAATAAACAGTAATAACACTTTTATTCTTTTTATTACGTTTTGTTGGTTTTGTTTGTTAGTTTTGCAAATGTTATTTTATCATTAATTTGAACTGTTTATATTAAAAATAAAATTTAGTTGCTTCGTTTACTTGAAATTAATCTATTAAATAATACTTCTGAATGTATTACATTTTGAAAACGGTTTACAGAATTTACCCTACTTCTTCGGTCGGGCAAAAATGGTACGAAGGGTGAAGATTAATTCAACGGATATGACGTCACGGATCGGTACCTGCGTTTCCTGTAACCGTCACACAACACGGAATGCGCGTTCATTCATGTATTCTGCGATCTGATCGCAAGCTCAACGAGACGCATAAGTATTCGTTTGTAACAAGACTCAATAATTGCACTTGAAAGTAAAACTTTAAGTATAAGAAAACTTTCATTGAAACTATTATATTTTTTCCATTCAATTTTGCAACATTTTTTTTCTCTTTACTTAACGGTGACTGAAATTGTACAATTAATTTTTTTTAATTATTTTTTCACAAAGCAAAAAAAGAATAATTCCCTTTTAATTTCGACGTTGAAATTATAGTTTGAGAAAAACGAGTCCTCAGGCTTGGCAGATGAGACCTTCATTAAACTCTGGCAATATAAACAATGAAGTTTGTTTCTATTGATAAGTACGATAATTGGTCGTAAAAAGTCCCGGTGATGTAGCTTAACGATGATTTGAAACAGGTATAATTGAACTGACTTTGTGTAAACTTAATTAGTCATAAAGTGTAGATATATAACTCGGAAGTTGAATATTACTACATCTCAATCCCAGGAAAAAAACAGGATTCTTCAAAAAGTATCATTTTGTGACATTATACTTGAACTGCTTTCAATAATTTAAAATACTACAGTTATATTGTTTAATTTTTAAATTAAAGATTTAATTAAATTAAATCTTTATCTTTTAAATTTTGGAAATTGTAAAAAAAAAGTAATTGAGTTCAATGACAGTAGACGTGACATGTCAGAGCAAAAATTGTATAAATAATTATCATTTGTAATGGCTCCAACTCTTTGAGTATCAAATGATCGAATTTAAGTATAGGTATATATGCTTTCATTTAAGTTTATAAAACTAGAAATCAAATAATTGGAACCTTCGATTTTATTCGATTTCAAATCGATCTTGCGGTTGGCTGAACACAGGTCATTATGTCATAATATAGTATTAATCACAGCAAAATTATACTCATATTGTACCGTAAGAGGCTAGACATATTTATTAAACAGTTTGACTCGCAATTTTCTTACAAACATTTCATTATTTATTGTTGTATTATTTGTTGAAAAAAAACAATAAACAAATTTACATTAATTACATATTGTTTTTTTTTAATTATTTAATCACAAGATAAAAAAATAGTTTATACAAAATTGAAAATAAAACTGCAATCAATAAGTAAAATTTTGTAGAAAATATGTTGTTTTATTTTCTTATCAAAAACAAACTCAGTGCAGTGATTTGAATGCTTGGAAGGAAAGAAAAGCAAACGGTCTAAAGATATGTTTGTCACCTTTTGCGAAAGAGGTAAAAGAATATCAGCTGACGATTAATTCAGAAGCTCTGAATCTGTATCCTCGACGCTGCTAATCTTAAATCCATAAAATATTTGTCACGGACGAGTGAGATTCCTTGTTGGGAGCTAACAATTGCGGACAGAAGGTGCGATAGAGCGATATAAAAAAGTCTCGGATAGAGATTCATAAGGTGGAATTCTTTTGTAAAAAGTAAGTGCGATTTCAAAATTAAAAGCGTCAAGATGATTAAGTAGACATTAAATTAAAAAGAACTTCTATTAAATGTTTCTTTTAAAATAGAAATAAAAATAGAAAACAAAATCTATAAAATAAACCAACATAAATAATGATTAAAAAAAAGGTTTATAACAAAAATGGTTATAAAATACCGGCATAAATTTCTCGGTCGCGAGGAGTTAATTAACGTCACCTAATTAAGGATCGCACACGCACTATACAGTTCGATTAAGCTGTCTAGTAACGTCGCTAAATCTTGCAAAACAATAACGAATCAGCACATTTGTGTATGCGTGTGCGGCACGCAATTATATACCGAGTCCAAAAAATATTTCGAGATTACTTTTATGATTGAACTTTGCTCTTTCAATCATGAGGTGTGCAAAAACGAAAATCCACTCAGGAAGGGTCTCTCTTGTTGCGACATTGTTAAAAAAAAACTTGAAACCCTTGCCAAAAGTTGTTGAACAAGTAAAATCGTTGTAACTAATTTGACAAAAATTTTCAATTTGATGGGAAATAATTACAGCGCCAAGGAAGAATGCGCAATTTACCGTTGACTAAAGTTTGTAATAATGGATGTTTTAATTATTTTCACTTAATTATATCAGGTTTTGATTCCCGCCGTGGACTTGCCACATTAAGCATCACCTACGCTGATACGACGCGTCTTGCGGAAGCACGCGAGGGAGACTTATTAGCATACACATGATTTACGGTTTCTGCATTGGACAAACCGGTCTGCCAGTCAAATAAAACCCTCCCTCTTCTCGCAGCCATTCTTAAGCATGTGCCGTATTATTTGTCCGAGGAGTTCAATAAATTTTCAAACAAAAAAGTAAGGTCCTTTGAAAGTTTCTTCTTACAATGAATGTGGTATTTATTTCCCAAAAAGTCCATTTTTAGGATCAAATAAACCTTAAAGTAAGTTATTAAGATTGGACCAACATTTGTTTAATTAATAAAACGAACAAAATTAAAAGTACGAATAAAAACTGAAAGATTAAAAAAAGGAAGACAAAAAATGGGATTAATAATTACATACTATTAAATGTTGTTAACAATTTAAATGACACTTGAACATTACTTTGGTGAAACTGTATTATTGTTTCAACCTTAGTGACCACAAAGAGCAGGTTCACGTGTTAATTTTAAAGATACCGCGTAACAACTGACTCGTGGTTCGCTTGTTTTTGCCGCGACTTCTGTGTACCTTAAGTGCCAAGGGCCAATTACAAACAATTTACCACAATTTCTTTTTTTCCCAGTACACAAAAACTTCCGTCTGTTTAATCTTTTCGGGCATTAAAATAATGACCAAATAATCCGATCCATACATTTTGGAGCACATAACAGAACATAAATTTTATACAGGGAGGAAAAAATTTTGGCCATCGCATTAATCTCGTTTGTTTAAACAGATATAAATGTTCTTGTATTAATATCACATACTTCATCGTGTCATGGCAGTGAAAGTTTGCTCCAAAAACCGGACGAATTGATTTTTTTTTAGGTCTTCGATCTGACGTTAAATATTAAATTTGTTGTATCGTCGTATAAGAAGCGAAATTAAACGCGTATGTCGTATGACAGACGAGATAAACGTTTGATTAATTTGCTTTGGCTCTGGGTCTGCCTTTCTTCTGCGTGCGATCGATCTGACTTGAAGTTTTTGATGAATTATCAGCGTTTCTGTATGAGGTTTGCATTCATATTTGGACCAACCAAGTTCTACAATGTTGTTTTATTATTTTGTCGTAGCAAAACTATTTTCAATGTTAGAAAAATTCTACTCATTAAAAAGTTGATCTGTTGAAAATATAATTAATTATAAATAAAATTTGTATGTTGTGTCTAAGAAGGGTTACACGCTCAGTTGTAGAAAATTCGTGATGTTTGTCTGTTTTGGTCTGTTTTAAAACTATGACTGATGAACGTATTATGTTTGGTACATTACAGATGTCAATGGGCCATGGTTATTTAGAAAGTCATTGTCATGCGGACGTTGTTTAGGTATGCAACTGACGGGTCTTGTACCGACCGACACCAGATGGTTCCGCAAGATCTAATCTCTCAAGGCAAATAGAAGTCGCAAAGGGTAGCCGAAGAAATCATTAGTCCAATATTATACAAACTGTGATTCATGTATACGAGCCATAATACAAATTGAATTATGGTACACTTTGGTGAACACGAAAGCAAACTTTTCACGTTGACTTGATATTAAAAATCGACTTCTTTTGGATGCCATTTCTTAACAAATCAAATTTACCATTGCCAATTTGTTGGAGTTCAATTAAAAAAACGTCAGAGGACTAGCGGAATTGTCTCAGGATGGACCGTGCACGCACGTTATCGTGAGCGATGATCTGAAATTAGTTGGGATCTACGAGCGAACGATTCGCAGGCTGAAAATTTTTAATTGGAATTTGAGCTGGAGAGGCGAATGGCTAAAAAAGGACGAGTTGAGTACAGAAGGTCAGACTTGGGAAGGACCGGCTTCCCCGAATTCCTAATCTCAATCAAATTATTTATTTCCATTAAGTCTGCGATATGCTGCTATCGAGATACTGGTCGCATCCTTCGCACAAAACCGTTTGTCCTATTCATTCTCCTTTGCGACGTGCAGTTACATGCCGAAAACGAGTCCTGGCACGATTCTTCACATTCTTTTTTGTGTATACCGGGACCGGTGTGCTTTCATTCGCTGGTACTTTTATCGACACTGATTTACTTACGGGAGTTTAATGATTCTGGTGTATTTTAAGATCGCGTTCTTGGTCACTGACGTCATCATATCTTTTGCGCCAACCGGTAATAAAAATTGAAACGATATTTTTTACAAAGTGACAAATATCTTTGGATATTTCTGTTGAAGCTTCTGAGAGATTGATTCTGGCTAGTTGCTTGTGATTCATTTTCAACAACAATCTGATTAGGATCACATCCAAAAATTCACATCCAAATTCTTTCGATTCATTTCGACTGGTATTTATTTCGAGAAAGGTTGAGTTACGATATAGTGACAAATTTATTGACACCGAATCTCATTTACCAAACTTTTAATTTTAATTCAAACTTCGTAAGTTGTAATTTAATAAATAATTCGAATAAATTGTTATGATCACTGTCAAAAAATGTTGATTTAATAAAAACAAAACAAAAACAAAATATTTCCAACGAGGCAAAACCTTCCTTATTTTTATACTCTTGCGAATAAATTGCAAAAACTTTTTGATCGAGCATGAAAATAACAAACTTTTGTTCAACGTTATTCGTTTGTTATTGAAATTCTGTGTGAACGCAGCAGCTGCGAGTTCGAAAGAACTCAACATGCTAATTAACCGGGACTCATTAACACAATATCGATGGGCCAATCTCTGCTGTCTCGCGAGGAGCAAAATTCGTCCTTTTCTTTTTGTGGTCTTTACCTGAAAAATTGTCCTGACAAGATGCATAAAATTATTTGTCGATTACTTCTTATTCCGCATGACACATTCGAGGTGAAATGTGTTAATGAAAAAGTTGTTCATTGAACCACGATGAAAGTGGCAAAGTCAGCTGGCGATATTAATTATATGTAAATATTGAAATCTCTTTGATTTGTAATTTTGTTTGTTTTATACTCTGACATCGCAAGCTGGCCGGCAAGGCCTCTTTCTGATGCCAGCCGCCTTTTTAATCTTCCTTTAATTCCTCGACTTTTCGATTCCTTCGTTCCTTTTTCGTTCGTCTTCAGGCTACCCTGTTTCTCCCTCATTCCCCGACTCTGCTGTGTTTCTTTTTTTGCTGTCCAAGTTATTTTTTCGCGGCAACCTCGAGGGATCTCGTTGGGACCCAAAACTTTGCGCGTTTCACGTGTGGCGGTGATTGCAAAATTGGCTAGCCTTGAATTACCACGCCAAATTCCGCAAACTTTTCTAAACAATTCGATCTCGTTATTTGGTTATATACACCTCACATTACAAAAAGTTGAATTATAAAATAAAACCCGATACGACTCTTATCGCTTTTTCTTTCGTTTGCTGATTGAAAGAACAATTTTAATATATTAAATAAAAAACAAAAAAAATTCTTTGACCAAAGTCATGATAAAAACTTGAGTGTTTGTTTTTCTAAAATTGATGTGAATTGTGTTTTCTTGATCAAGCCGATGTTGTGGCGATGGAAGGAGGGTCATTGTCTTTTTAAAACGAAATGCGCGGACTTTTCAAGTTCCTCGGACGGGCAGATGTTCGGGTGACTTTGAAGTAGAGGCTCTCGAGCGATTTAAGGCATCCTATCGATCAAAGAGCACATTTACCAGCCGATCGATCTCTTCGACGATTTCTTCACATATTTAATAACGCCGTATCCTTTGACATCTTTATGTTAATATAATGACAATAGACGAGTTAAAATGATGTCATCGTGTGTCAGTGTTTACACCACAGTTGACTTTTTTGTTTCTTCCCTGAGATTTATTCGTCGCTCAACATTATTCTACAAATGATAATTGATCATAAAATGAATCCTTTTCTTTCAGCTCATTATCTTCTATAGCAAATAAATCATTACCTACAAATTATAATTTAAACTTCAAACCAAAAGTAAGATGAACTAACTTACCAACAAATTAACAATGCCCGTATGATCGTCGACCCAGGTGATAATCAAATCCGCGCCCTTCATGTGGCTCTTTTTGTTGAATCCAATAGCAACGTAACCGAGGGTTCTTGCCGTAACGCGAAAAGTCACAATTTCCTGGTTCGTCGAGTCCCATTCCAATATGAAATCTCCCGCGTCATCCAACATTTCGTACCTGTTGAATGTTACCTCGTCCGTCTTCCTTTTCTGCCTTTTGCCCTTGTTCGAAAAAAAAGAACCTTTGCGAGTTTTACGATTCTTCTCAATGCGAGCATACTTTTTTGGTACTCTATTCCACTTAAACCCTTCTCTAATTAGATGACTCTTGTAAACGGTTCGGCTCCTATTGTTCGCCAGATGTTCCTTGCCCAAGGTCACCTTCGGTCTCGACTTCATTTTCAGCAGCTCGTGCAGACCCGGCTCGGTGTTTTCTTCCCTCGGATTCGGCACTTCCAGGCCGTCGTCTTTCAAAGTCGGCTTCTTCTTTCGCCGGTAGTTAAACATCCAGTTCTCATCCACGTCCAAATGTTGCTTTCTAAAGCTCCCGCCGGTCAATAGCGGGCTTTCAATCAAACTCCGGCCCTTTCTCGACAGATTTAATTTCGGCGACGTTTTCCGGTAATGTGGACTTCTCATGGTCTGGTCCATGTGCTGCACATACAGATCTAAAAGGTCCGCACTTGACAACAAAAAGACGCTTAAAAGCGTCGTCACCTTCACGATCAACATTTCGCGATAATATATTTTTGATCCCGTCACATCGAAGGTGAATATTTCCGTCAATATCCCATAAACTGCGACTTAATCTTTTTTTTAGTTCAACAGAGCAGATCCAATTTTGAGGAATCGAACACTTTGAAACACACTTTTCCAGTCACTTCAATATCACCTGAACAAATAAACAAATATATAGTTTTTTTTTTTTTTTTTTGAATATATAAATTGGAAAGTTATTGAAAAGATATCAAAATTTGTTAGCGCTTCACTTTTTCCTTGGTCATTTTCAAGCTTATGCTGCACGGTCGACAGTTGCGCCGAGACTAATTGACGCACGCGGCTGCCCCTGCGGATGGATCGCCAACAGCAGCTGCTTACCTGCGGCCGCCGTCTGCAGGCTCGGACGATTTCCAACCAATCGTGCAGTTTCTTTAGCTTGGACCCATCGGACACAGTGCCGGTTCGGCAACCGTCAAAAGCAAACCCCCTCCATCCCTTTGTACTTTATTATTGCCTTCTTTTCGAGCCGAATCGAAGCTGCGTGTAAGTATAGTGTATTCTACCGGATGGCACGTATTGCTTATACTGGGTGTCCTGAAACTCAAAAAAATTAGATGAAAAGTTTAGGTTTTCTCCCCTCCAACTGTTTCTTCTCATTTAGGATGTTACACAATTTGATTCAATTCACAACTGGTTTAAATTTATAATTTTCAAGTTCTATTTCTACATTATTTATTACCTACTTTATTTTAAACTTAATTAAAGATGCGTTTATGTTTTAGGCACTTTTTTGAAAGATGGGATTAAATATAAATTATTATCAAAGATTATCGGTTGTTGATGGTAGGATGGTTAAGCTGAAATTTTTCAACAGATATCTCAGTACCGAAAGCATCAGTAGAACTTGCTAAATCAGTTCGTGCAAACGTTCATCGAAGACAAACTTTGAGTTTCTTAAATGAGCAGGTATCTATTATCCTGGTTGTACGTAATTATTCGGTACCGGTTTTTCGGTCGAGTCTGTTTGAAGGGTAAGCAAATTTGAATCTGTAGCAGAGCATAATTTTTGCTTCACGATAAAGTTTGTGTCCTCGAGAGAAAGTGAGAGCTATCGCGTGCTAAGCGAAATTACACGCTTTTATGTATCCAGCATCACCTGTCAGATGACTACGATATGTAAAATGATACCCTACGAAAATCGATTATTATTATGAACGTCCAATGAAAAATGTAAATGTTATCTACGACTATGCTCCGACAAACTTTTAGTAATTTATACAGTTGAACTAATATTTTGTTGTTCAAAATTAATGATGTATGCGGATAGATTCTCACGAATTGAACTTGCACGGTAAAGATTATAACAGTTTTGCCTCAGGATTTAATTACGTTAACGTGATCTAGTGAGATAACTTAACGGAAAGGTTACATGTAAAAGATACATCGATCAGGCTACATTTCGCATCGAAAGTCATAACGACAAAGTTTTTATACAATGTCAATTTATCTAGACGGCTAATAATAATTAATTATTAATATGATCAAATTCAACCATGGTGAAAATTTCTTATTGTTATCAGAACGTTAAGTTCTCAGTTAGACGACTTTTTTTTTTAGTAAAAATAACAGGGATGATAGAAACAGGCCGAAGAATAAGGCGGCATAGAAAAAGCAACAGATTTGGGCTCTTATTTCCTGCGGAAGTGTTTTTATAAGGAAACACTGGCCTCAGCAGTGTCGTTTGAGAGAATTTTGAGGGGCTGCTAGCCAAACTGCAGCAGATGTTGATCGCCGGCACGCGCTCCACTGCCGGAAAGCGTTTCATCTGTTCTAACATCGATAAGGGATGGAGCGTTTAAAAATATCTGTGGAGATTATAACACGAAAAATATAGTTGCCTTTTTAACGACGTTTAAATAAAATTGTTTTATATAACGCTTTGCATTAATTATAGGAAGAGTTTATTCTTGGTTGAATGATTCAGGGTGACCGAATAATGAGTATAATGAAAGGTGTAAGTTTCCGCACGTGTCTCGAATGTAAACTGTATTATATTACCAAAACTTGTACGTATGCAACCGAAGAAACGGCTTATCGATCGATATATACTCTTGTTCCATATTAGATTCATTGCAGATGCGAATTCCCAAAATTTTCTTATCATAATAATAATTGTTTTCTTTTGTTTGAATCTTATCTTAGTCAAAGATACTAATTCAAAACATCAAAAATTAACAAATTTCCAACAGATTTAATTAAACTTGTTCATTTAATTATATCAAATAAATTTGATTGATAAGTATGTCTTATGATTCAGTCGGTATTTAACAATTTTAAAAATAAACCATTTTAGACATCTACCGCGTCAAGGTGATACTAAAGTTATATTTTTGAACTTGTTGATAAGGAACCACGGTCGGTAAAGCTGCAAAAAAAATATTTAAGTAATTTTGATAAATGTGATATTCATAAAAAATGTGAAAAAATTTGTTTTCTTGAAAAATTACAAAGTTTTTCATTTTTTTCAACCTTTCAGCTTATTGATTATGAGGTATTCAATTAAAAAAAATTTCAAGTTTCAGATCTACCGGTTGGCGCGCAAAATAAAAAGTAAATACGAATACGGCATTGTACATACAAAGTCAACCTCGTCTGAGTGTCATACAACCTTGAATCCGCCAAAACTTTGATGTTTTTCAACGAATGTAGTGAAACGAGGAATAAAAAACATCAACCATGAGTTCATCCACTGACGTAGCCACGGTAAATACTTAACATCACGGACGTACTTCACTTTTGCAAATCCAATCAAGTTTTATAACCTCTTCAAAATAATCTTCAAAACTTGTACCGTACAATAATATATTTGAGCCAATATTTTATTTTCATAAACATAGTTTGAATTTGTACTGTGATTTTCAATTATCATTAATTAAAATTGTATATTTCTTTAGCGCTATATGTATCCTGTTCGCTGTCTGAACTGGGACCTAACCTTAAACGTATATATTTTGAATTTTATCTACAAAATGCTCTGTTCAAGTAACACCTAATGAAAAAATCCATTTTATTCATTAATAAAATTGGTGTGAACGAAAATGTTAATTGTGCTAAAAATGAGATAACTCAGATGTGCTATTTTTTAACATTTTGTTTTGCTTCATTAATCAATGTTTTCTGAACACAAATTTATCTGAAAGTTTTTTCATTGCAATAAAAACATTTATCAAACAAACAAAAAAATGATTGTTTCTTTTCTACAAAATTAATAGATCATAACATTTTATAATTAACTAAAGTGTTTTAAGAGTGTTATTGTTTTATGTTGTTTAAATAAATCAGATGTACAGCTTAAATACAATTATTTCGCTAACAATCAATAAAGTTGGAAAGAAAAAATGTGTACCTAAAGTTTGTTCATTGTTTTTACTAACTTGTTTAATTAATTTTCGTTGCTTTTTATAACTCAATCTGAAATTTTAAGGTGCGAGTACAAGCTTATCTGAATCTACCTCTAATTCAACGATGCAAGAAACTAGCAGTTTTGATAGAAGAATCGAGTACGACGGAGTTGCAACATGTTTTCCCAATTTTGATTGAATCAATTTTTGGCATCAATGACAACGTGGGTTGGGGACTTCATCATCTCACATTCAAAAGATGTCCACAAGAATATGAAGTTCTGTGCCACTTTTTGGGACCAATGGGGCCCATTTTTTTTATCTGCTACAAATTACTTCCAGACTGTTATCTGAAGTACAATTTTCCATTTTCATTTTTACCAGTAAGTAAATAAGTTGCTTTTTAAATCAATTTTAATTTCAAATGACTAGTCACAGCTAATTCAATATGGACAAATTATTGTAGGTCAAAATAAAGTCAATGATAGAGGAAGGGTCAACTCCGCCCTTTTATTTTGACAAACTGAAAGATGACCATGGACCGACAAAAGTACCCCAAGCATTATCAATGAGTATCCTTTGCAAAATAAAAAATTGAAATTCATCTCAACGTTCGAATAGTTCTTTTCAATTTACAAAAGTTGTTACGTTTTCCTTAATAAGGCACATATCCTTTTGAGTATTACATCTTCCATTTTGCCTATCATCTGACGAATCCATGGCTACAATTGCAACAACAGGAAAACGTCTGGATGAACTGGGAAACCATCTACGTTCAATTGGCACATAATTATTTGGTCCATTTTTTGCCAAAAGACAATTCGCCTGTTTCGCCTGTGATCGGACCTTATGTGAAAAAGACTCCTCCTAGGAAACTTATGCAGACCCCTGAATCAAAAAGGTATCTTATTTTTTAATCTGTCAAACTTTCTCTCTGACCTTCGTTAATAAAATTAGGACTTGAAACACACGTGTGGCTAATGTTAATTAAATTTAGTTTCCGCGTTGTGTATTCAAATGGAAGAGAACTTTTTAGGCTACAAACACCACGTCTGCTGCGAACTTCTATATTATTCCCAGCAGCATCTAGTCCAACTGGCACTGTGATTCCACAACAGCCATGTCTTTCACAAGTTTGGAGAAGTGAGACGATTGTTCAAGTATTCTTAGACTTTTGGCTTGAGTACACGGAGGAAAGTCAATTTTCTAATGTGCTCGGATCACCAATGACTGGCATCCTACCTCGACGAGTAAGTTTTGTGATTAAAGCAAGATGAAACTAAACTTGAATCATGAATTTGAATTTCGGCAAATATTCCTTATTCTTAATTACAGCACAGCATACATTCTGGAGAACACATTCGACTTGTAAGAGCGTTCATAAAAACATTGCACGAGTTTGCAAACAGTACAATCGGAGATCAGAGTGCCATGGACGAGCTTAAAAAGTATGAATGAGAGACCGTCGATTTTTATTTTCTGGATTTCAAAAATGTATTCATGTGTATCTGACGTCGTTTTCAGAATGCTTCTTCCATCAGTCCAAGGAAAGATTTACACATTTTTGAAAAAAGCAATTCAGCATTGGCCTTTGGACAGCTCGTTCAGACTAATTTTGGAAGCCTGGTTGAGCTTCATTCAACCCTGGAGATATAGTCCAGGTTTTGTTTTAAAGGAGAATGGGTTTGTTTTTTTTTTTTTTCAATTAGTTTAATTAGAAATTACGTTGAAAAAAATCGATTTGCTAAAATTCAATGAGCTCTTTTAATTTTTCAAACCTCAGAAGAATTGAAGAAGAGGAACGAGGAAAAATCCATGACCCCAACAAATGGATCTCATTCGTAGCAAGTAACTTGCTGGCTTACACAGCAATTTTCCAACAAATTTTGTTAAGGTTCACACGAACTGATCTTGTAGCTCCGAAAAACGCTTTGATGCTTTTCCGAGTTACGAAGGTGAACGATTTTTTTATTATTCAGATAATTTTTAATTTTCACAGAAGGATAAGTTGAAAACCAACTTTTATTGAATCTATAATTGTTTCTTTAGGTGTTTTCTCAACCTTATTTGGCTAAAATATTGATGGAAATTGAAAGCTGCATGGATGATGTGATGCTGAGTCGAGGAAGATCGACGAATCAGTGGGCAGCGACTGTGAGACAAAAAATCGTCGAAATTGAGAGCGCTCAGTATCAGTATGTACCGATGTTTGCCACACAAAATGTAAATCAGGTAAATATTCGATGACAAATTGAAAAATTTCACAATGGTCATAAAAATTAAATAAAGAAACAACAAAACACTTAAATTGATTTTATATTCAAGGTGATGTGGTTCTTGAGCACAATCAAACAAGCACACTTGACTGCAACAAGTTTAATTGATGCTATAGAAAAGCGAAGGAATAAACGAAAGTTTTTGCTCTCCGTTTGGGAGTTTTTTAACGGCGAGGACATTTCAAATGATGAAATTGGCTTGGAAGAAAGAAAAAGAGTGCCGATCTACCTTGCCAACGCGCAGCAACAACTTATCGATATTTTTGATGTACGATTGTAAAAAAATGTTGCCATTCAGACTTTCATAGTTACAAACTACTTTTAATAATTAAATCAATACATTTGCAGATAAAATTAGAAGACATTCCACAAGTTGCCATTGTTGCTGACCAGGAATACCATGATAGTATTCTTTCTACCTCTTTTTGTCACCAGTCTCAATCTCAGGTTTGTTTAATTATAAAAATAATTGAACTAGAAATACTGAATCAAAATGTTGATTTTTACAAATGTCTACAATTTGTTTGTCTAGTTGGACATTAGTTTGGATTCAAGCAGACCAGGCGTGTATTTGCCATTGCAAGACGGTCGACAAAACTGTAGATACATTGAGTACTTGGGCGACCCAGAGCTTCAACCAATTCGAAGTTACGAAATTGGATTTCTCGTGAGATTCTTTTACCGATGCTGCGAGTACCTCAACGGCAAAGTTAATATAGATTTGAATTCTTCTAAACTTTGTTTACACAAATTGAATTTAAATAATAAACATTTTACATTTTAGTACCAGACGGATTTGATCAATTTGTACGAACGCAATGACTTTTTGGGTCGCATCGTTCGTCAAATTGTTTCTCCCCCGACAACGATTGTGAAGCTTCCCAAACGAACATTTAATGGATTATCGTCTGGTTCGGAAACACAACTGCCACCCCGTTTATCGCTCCGTCCAATTGCCACTTACAATTTTTTTGTCGTTGTGTTTATACTTAAATTCTTCTTCTGGATTTTTGGGTAAGAATAATCACTCAAATATGATTTGCCGTAAAAAATAAAGTTGAACTTTATAGTGCATTGTTCACTTTTTACAGATATGGTAACTTGGCATTTGCTGCATTCCTGTTCATCGTATACATAATTTACGTAATCTCGAAAGCAACCTGTGAACCGTGGACTAGACCCATTGTTCGAGATCTGCGATAAAACGCCCTTATTATGAACTCACAATGACTGAATAGGCCAAGTTTCATTTTTTACGAATCACCAGAAATAACTTAATTAACTTATGAAAAAAAACCTCCTCACCTTCGACAAGCTACAACTTGTGCGAACAAAAAATCAATGTTACACGACGTTGTAAAAAAACAATTCCTCGTTTACGAGTGTACATATATATTTTGTTAACGATTATGTAATTAAGTAATTTTGGACGAGAATTAATAAACCATGTTTCACACGCCGTTGACTTGTGATAATGCAAACTGCTATAAGCTTTTCAATCTCTATATTACAACTTATTTTATTTTTTAAAATCTATTAAAAGACTCCTCCGGTCACTATAAAACCAAGGATAAACATTAAAAAATGGCACAATGTTAACATGAAACTACGTGCAACTTAAAAAAAAAAATGAGCAACTTCTAATTAACAGGATAAAGATACCGGACACTACTGCAGCGTCAAATGTTGTGTTACCTACATTGTTTGTGAAACATTGTTTTTAACATTCTTCCAACTCGTGTATCAATGAATTGAATAAAATTCGACAACTTTTTTCTACAGCGTTATAATTTCATCAACAAACTTTAGTCGAGTATGAAATGTCAAAAAATTTGCGCGGAAGCACGAACTCAAGGTAGAACAGAAAAATTGCAATAGTTTGCGCTCCCCCCTGTTTTTATTCAATAACTAAAAAGTTTTATCCGTTTTGATAAAAAAAAAAAAAATTTGGATTATTGGCTGATTGGAAATCTCGTTTGGCGCGCGCGGAAATTGAATATTCGTGTCACACGCGCTTTCAGTTCACGAGTTGCAATTACAGTATTGTCAAACGTTCTTTTGTACTTCGCTTAGGAACAATGAATCTGACTGAATCGTCTCCAATAAGCTCTCGTTCAAACCTCGTTGCTTGCCCTTTTAGACCAATAATAATCCAGTTAATTCTACCATCGTACTTTCATTAAATCGAGATGATAAAGATTGCGAGTCTGTCAATTCAATCATCCCACCAAAGATCGAACTCGGGATGTGAATATAACTCTAATTTACAACGATCCATTTGTCAATGAGAAGTCGTTATCGATGTTCACTCGTGACACATTAGTATTCCATTGAATATACAGTTTTGAGTTCAGCGGATATCGAATTCGTGACTGGAATGTAATTTTAAATAGGGTTGGATAGCGTAAGGCTCTACCCTCGAACATTATTCCATAATTTATATGGTCATTGTCAGCGTCTTCCACTCATTTTCATCCAACTAAAATTTAGATCAGTTGTATTTTATTGTCGCCTAAAATCTATGTTCTTTTTTTCATTTCATTTGATATTATTATTTAATTCCAATCATTTCTTCTTTTATTTCAAATAATATAATTGTTTTTCTGTTTCCTTTTTTTTCAGATCCTACAAATTGTACGAAAAATAATGTAACATTTCCTGTGAAGCGATTACGGTCGGCAGAGTTGCACTGGCGCGGGAGATATAACACGTGAGGCGCAGTCGTTTCCTAGACCGCGTAAGAGACACAGTTTGTTGCGCGACACAGGGTTGAGAAGTCAGGCCGATCAGGCTGACCTCGACCCGCAACCGCACGGCACGCGATCATCTAGAAATGCATCACCATAAAAGAACAATTTCATTTCAACGTGCAAACATCAAACTCGCGCGGAAACAGTGCGCTCTGAATCGCCGGCTATCACGACATCAATCACCGTCGCGCTTATCAACGACTCAACAAGTATACGAATGAGAAATAATCATTTTAGTATTAAAAAAAAAGCTGAGAAAGTTGGACGGATTTTTGTTTCTTTATTGAAGGCCTGATGGATGTTTAACGAATTTGGGAGATGAAAATTTGTGTTACGAGAGTACAGTAAAAGAGAGCCAAGCTCGAACGAGAGAGGGTCACGGTGAAGGGACAAAATTTTCCAACAAGATTTCGTTGGTTTTTCTTAGTGTTACTTGGGCGGCTTAGTTGTTCGGTCGGAAAAGTTTCGAGCGATAATCGGCCAGAGGAAATGGACCATTTGGTTTAACTGTACAATTATCTTGTACACTGCGGCTCCGGCTCATTCAAAATGGTATTTCATTCAATCGTTTTGAGCGCGCTGAGTGAAACGGGACATCGTTTTGAGTTTCATTGTCAAGTTATCTGTTTGTGATTGAAAATAAAATATTACAAGTTTCGTAATCACGAGAGTGAGTTTTTGGGCGCATGCCGCCGATACTGTGTTGTTTTTTTCGTTCTCGAACGGTGTTTATTTTTATTAAGTGCGTCTGAGTGAATTGCAAAATGTTTTATTGAAATTTATGCTATGCCCTGTGCTATAAAAATATTGTATAAACTTTTGAAAAAGAATTTACAGTTCAATTATATTTATTATAAATTGGTTGGATTCGTGATTGGTAATCGAGTGCGAGAATCAGAGATAATTTTTTTTTTATTTTCCAATTTCTTCAACGGCTCTTTCAGTTCTCTTATGGATTTGTTTGTTTTGACAGCCGAACCAATGAATTCTTTCATTCAAAAATGAGATTTTCAATTTAAAGTTTTTTTTTTTTTTTTTTTTTTTTTTTTTTTTTTTTTTTTTTTTTTTTTTTTTTTTTTTTTTTTTTTTTTTTTTTTTTTTTTTTTTTTTTTTAATCTTCTATGAAACAGCATTTTTTTCCAAATTTCATTTGTTTTAAATTTATTTAATTCTTGATAATTAATCGCTCTTTTAAACTAAATTTACTGTACATTTTCTAGAGTCTGATAATTGCGATCAAAACCATTCTCTTAATCGAACTAAGTGCAATTTGCATCAGTTTGTAAACTCGCTTTTTCGAATTAATCAGCCCGTAGTGCAGGACATCTCAATCGCGACGGAAACAATAATGAAAGAGCCATTGATAAAATGATTGGCCGAAAATCACATCGATTGATTTCAAAAACTTGATCAAAAATGTCACAAAAAAATAAAAATAGATGTCATGTATGACGTAAACACAGAAATATCATTCATTCCTGTATCATAAGATACAAGTTTTTTTGATTCTCACTGGTACGACCGAAAATAAAGAACTTAATTATCTAATTTACAAACCGCGAGTTTTCGCGTAATTAAAAGTGTATGTATATGTTGAACAATAATTACATTTCCGAACTGACTTTTTAACATTTCAATTTCAATTCTGAAGATCAGCAGGTACTTTTTATTTCGGTATTTCACAAACAATACTTAGAAAGCTTTATTAGACTGAAAATTTTATTTTCAATTAACAAACAATATAGTGCTTTTTCAGACGAGAAATTTAATTTTTAATTAAAAATAAATTTCATTTCTGGATAAACAATCGATGAAAAAATTCCAAGAACAAAATATAAAGAGAGTTTACTCACAAAACAGGTACCAGTTTTCAGTTTATCAAACGAATCAAGAATTAAATTACATTTAATTGCAAAACTTTAATTACATTTTCTCAGTTTCAGTAGAAAACAGTACAACAAAAAAAACCTTAAAAATTTTACATCTCGATATTTTTTTTTTTTTAATATCAGAATAAAGTACGTATTATAAAGTACGTAAAGTGATTATTTAATTTGAACAATCATCGTGGCAGTGATAATATTTTTATTATTAAACATTTAATTGAACAGTTATAATCATAAAACAAGTGACGAAACATCAATACTTCCTCGTAACAAAAGTAGACGGAACATATTTTTGTATCCAACTTCTTTGTTCACATTGCCTCCCCGTTGTGATTTTATTCCACATAAATTTAGCCCATGCGATTCTCTTTTTTATCATATCATATTTGAACTATCTATTTCGTTTCTGTATCTCATGATTTATATTAGAAGATTAAGATACTTGTTTGAATCATAAGATTTTCGATTAGACATATTTTTTCTTGTCGCCCGAAATATTATTTGTCCAAGTTATGAAATATTCCTAATTTTATTCATTTTTTTATCCCAGTTCTATTGCAAGAAACTTTATTTCATCTAAGTTGAATTCCTACTCTGTGATTACTAAAATTCGTTCATTGACATTATTGTAGATTTGGCAAAAAAAAAAAAGAACTATTTTAAGCGCTTCGGTTATGAATAATTCATAAAGTTATACGATTCACAAATCAGGTTTTATTACTGACGAAAATTGATTTCTATAAATTTAAACTTGTCGGAGCATAAAACTGGTATTTTTCTACAAATTATTGTTATCCTTCAAATCTTTGTTCATTCTAACCATCTATTATCATTTTGTTTGGATGATATGATTCAATTTTAGTCTGATGTATAAAATTAAATTCATAAAAAATAACAATGCAAATGCAATAATGAATCTTAATTTTGCTTGCAGCACAAAACAATTGTTTGCTTTTTATTGCATTGTAACTATTCTGTTTGTGTTATTTTCATAAATCGTTGTTCTTATTAAGTGGTAACTAAGGAGAAGTGGTGTTCAGGTATCAGACGAGTGAGATATTTGTTAAACGAATTAGAATTAAAGTAGCAAAAACAAACGCGGTGCATATTTCACGATTTATGATTTCATTTCATAAATTATCAGTTCGATTAATTAAACGCGCAGTTATTATCAGCCTTTTATCAATTTTCTATTGACACAAATTGAATGAATTATAAAAAAAGAAATCATGAATTGTTTCATCGGATTGAACAAAATTCAAAGTATGATTCATATGAATATTGTCAATTTAAAATTTTAATTTAAAGTAATCAACAATTTTATCACATTTAAAAAAAAGCAAAAATCTTCTGAAAACAACAACATGTTTTCACAATTCAATTAAATTTGTAATCATCGTCAAAACGATCGATGGAAACTAAGAAATAAGGTACACCTGCTTTTAAAGTGAACAATCATAAGATTTAAAATAATATCCTTCCCTTTTTTTTCATTTAGATTGATAAAAAAGTACCATCAATTTTAACTAATCATCGCTCATAAGAAGTCGCAGAAATTGTATTTTTCAAAATATACCGAACAATTTCAATTTGAAAATGCATAACTTCTGTTTTAATTGAACTACATACAATAATAAATTGCAATTCACAAATGATTATTAAAAATTCTTTTACCTTTGTAAACACGAATAATACCGAAGTATATCAGACGCAAGTGATTACTCAACTTCTTATATCCATTACATCTGGTGCAAGAATTTAATGACTTTTGATTCTAAGGAGAAAAAAATTGTAGAACTTCATGCTGTAACGAAAACTTTAATGTTGAAAAAAAAAGGAAAGACCTTCTTTCTTTGAAATCACTGTTAACTTGCCTAACTCAATTTCAATCTGAGTTCCCTTTTAGAATGAGTAAAAACTATTTTCGTATCTATATTTATTGGCTACAAAGTAAGAATGTGACAATATAAATTAATAAAATGTTCCATCCATTAAGTCTGTTACAATTTTTCATTGAAAAAATGTCTTATAATTTGGTCTGCCAAACAATAATAAATGACACATTGGTCGCAAATCACCTGCCAAAAATATTTCTTCAGTTGATTATGCGATGAAATGGCTATTAAGAATATATAAAAAGATACAATTTGATAATAATGTGTGTATTCGTTATGATTCAATGCAACATTATGTTTTGGTTTATAAATCACGAATTTGGATTATAAAACATTCTTGTCGCCAGAGGGCATCTTGTATAATATCACGTCAAAGGTGGATCCTTTCTAAAATATCAGTCGATTTTAGATCAATAAAAAGTAGTACATGCTGCTCTGACCGGCTTCGACGCTAATCAAACAAGTTCTTACAAAATTATATAAACAAAATAATTGGAAGTAAATTATTTAGTTACTTTAATTTTGGTAATTTATTTGTTGAATCAGTTACAGTAGTGACATGGTCATCGTTAAATTTTTGCACAAGTGAGGGACTTTTTGGAAGGTTAAAAGATTTGAATTCAAATGCGGGGAACTCTGTGTTTATACGATTACATCATTTGGGATGATCAGTGAAAGTGCCAGTAATGTCAACAGGTTGCTCTCGCATAGGTAGACTCTGCTTTTTAATTGAAGAACATTTTTTTTTAATTTCAAACTGTAATTCAAAAGTTGTTGAATAATAATAAAGTATTTATTATTATTTGACCATAAATGATGGCCAAAAATAGAATAAACATTTTCCGCTTAATTTGTCCGGCTTAATTAACCGGTAAAAAACAATCCTAATGAGAACTTTAATTCAATTCGAAACCAATAAGGAATCGAAACAATTTTCAGCCACCTTTTCCTCGCTCAATTGAACTTTTTCCGGTTGTTTTCATTTTTTTGTACAAATAATTTATCACCAACAAGTTATATTTTTTAAAAAAAGTAAAATATTCTAAACATAAACTAGATTTTTGATATAAATATCATCTTTCCAATTAAAATGTTCATAAGAAATACAGTTTCCAACAAACTTGCTTTAGCGACTATTTTTTATTCTGACGGGAAATTCTTACTTTCTGTAAAATTATCAGTAAAATATATATTATAAAAATTAAAACTTATAAGAAAATTATAATATAGTATTCACCACAAATTAGCATAATGTATTTTTTTATTTATTTTTCCCTTCACAAACTACTACGATACAAAATTTTCCCAACCATTTTGCAATTCAGTAATGATTTTTTTAACACTCTTTTTTTTGTGTATATTTCATTAATTAACAACTGGAATTGTTCAGTAATCGTTTCCGCGCTTTAAAACTCGTATTTCTATCACATAAAGCTCTCGATTTCATTGTTTATGTCATTTATTTTACATCAAACAAGTTTTTTCATAATACTTGAAACACTATCCATCTCATACATACGATTAGTTGCGTTATATTTTAACCACCGGTTAATTGGGAATTAATGAAACGTTGTTTATCAGTTTTTACAGATGATCAATTAATAAAGACCGGATGGAAGTATGGAGGCTTTGGAGTGGGGTCGCACAAGAATGAAGATGAATCGAGACAATTAAAGAATTGAATGGTGGATGCGGTTGGATGGGCTGCAGGATGACGGATGATTTTGGAAATGCGACCTCGTCACTGTCGAACCTCAACTTGGCTTACGCGATCTCCGAGATCGTGGTGGCGGTGTGCGCCGTTCTAGGCAATGCTCTGGTCATCATTGTGTTCATGAAGGAGCGCAAGCTGAGGCGCAGGACGAACTACTACATCATCTCCCTGGCCACCGCCGATCTCCTAGTCGGCCTTTTCGGCATCCCTTTCGCGATCCTGGCGAGCATCGGACTGCCCACTAATTTGCACGCGTGTCTTTTCACTTGCTCCCTTTTGGTTGTGTTATGCACAATCAGCATATTCTGCCTGGTCGCGGTCTCCATCGACCGGTACTGGGCCATTCTCTATCCTATGGGATACTCCAGAACTGTTCGAACCAAGACTGCTATAGGTACACAATTTATGATCATTTTTATTGACTCCACTTTTTAATTCATTCAATTTCACAGATATTTTTTGATTTGAGAAATCAACGAACAATTTAATATCAAGTGTCGCCATTGATGGGAATTATGCAATTTTCTTGATCCAAAAGACAAACAAAGTGGGACGGTGTTTATAAATCTTTAAGACACAAGGAAAAAATTATTATAATCAAGTTTGTGAATAACTTTTTTTGTTGATTCATGAAGAACCTTGGGAATAAAATTCAATCTCTCATATCAGTTTTAAATTCTATAATATGAGACTGGTAAAAAATATCAATTCAACCACAGAATAGATGCATTATTCTAATAAATTTAGTATCCTGTTTCAAGATATAGTCGGCGATAATATTGGAAAAGTTTAAAACGATTGTAAATCGTATCAAAAAATCAAACTTGGTTGAGAGAAAAGAAAAGACGATATGATCAACAACAAACATACCATTTTCAAGAGAGAAAAGTAAATTCTGCATAAATTTTAAGTTAAATTCTTTAATCCAAGTTGAACATTTTAAGCTTCAATTAAAATTTGCTTCCTGAGATCAAAATTAATTCAAGTTATGCTTCGTCACTCGTCTAACGAAAAAATAATACAATCAAAGTCTGCATAAAGTCGCGTCATAAAATTGTAAATTTATCTACCCAAAGGTAGTTTTGTGTTACAACCTTTAGAATAAATACCAACTGTGATTTTTTCGGTGACAGACCAAATGCACAGTTGCTCTGTTTCCGCGTCGATAAGTCAGCTCGCAATTAAACTTTAATTACGCTAATTCACGGTATTCCAGTTCATGTATGCCCGATTTTAATTACAAACGCGTCACATGAGAATAAAAAAAAATAAACTCACTGTGATCAATATATCGCTTTTTTCACGCCAATGGTGAATTGAAGAAATGCAAGAACTCAGCCACGAAATGAATTATATTTCATTGCCACTCAGTTTGACATGATGTGTAATTAAAGCATCTCAATAGAATAGCTTTTGATATTAAAAAGAAAAAAGTTTTATTTTTCAATTCTGTTTCCTTTCAACTTGTGTAACCAACTTTTAATTCTTTAATTTTGCAACTAGGAATTTGAATTAGAAGTGACAAGTCGAGAGAGATTTAAGAAAAGTATGAGAAGGGTTTCAAGTTGCAAAACAAAATTTTGATATGATATTTTCTTTCCAATTTAAGCATGCACAGTTTATAAATGGAAGCATATTTTTTTCTTTCATGGAAATATATGATACGATTTGAGTTAAGAGGCACAAGAGGAAAATCCCCGAGCAAATTAAGGAGGGTAGAGAGATGTCAGTGAACTTATTAAGTATAACAAGTAAGAGGACGTTTACAAATCGCTGACTGATCTAATAGAGCTCGACTAGAATTTCATAGGAAGAACTTAATAAATGTTTCTCAGGATGATGTGTTCACAAATTATTGATAGTTATTGGAAATCCGAGCTCCACCCTGTAATCGATAACCGACTGTTTTAATGAAATTAGAAAAGGGACTATAAAAAAGGATTAATTCAAAAAAAAAAGAAAAAAAAGAAAGAATTTATTAAATGAAACAAATTGGTGGTGTTGATTGAAAATGACAATTCTTTTCAGATATCATCATAGCATGCTGGGTAGCTGGATCCATAGTAGGTTTCCTACCGCTGTTCGGATGGCACTCCGGTCAACCTGTTAATACTGAGTGTATATTCTCAAAAGTCATGGATTCAAACTATTTAGTATTCCTTTACTTTGCAACTATCATCTTCCCAGCTCTACTCATTGCTGCATTTTACACACATATCTACAAAGTTGTTGTGAAACAGGTAAACCAATTGTTTTTTAATTTATCAGAACTATTTTAAATTAACAAATTATTTGTTTAATTCAATTGAAACTTATGTTTAAACAGGCTAAGTTGCAACAAATCATAGCCACTGGGCGCAATGGCAAAAGTCAAGGCCAAGGTATGCTGCGCCTTCTGGGGGCTGCTCAAAGACGAGACGTGAAAGCGACTCAAAATTTATCGCGCATCGTCATCTTCTTCATCATATGTTGGTTCCCGTTGTACACGATCAACGCCGTCGAAGCTTTTCGTAGCGATTACAAATTTAGCATTACAATTCTAGACTTATGTATCATACTGTCCCATTTGAATTCCGTCGGCAATCCTCTGCTGTATGCTTATCATCTCAAGGTAAAACTAAATTGATTTTTATAGCCGCGTTTAAGAATGAAAATGAAATATAGCTCAACAAATTATTTGTTATTTTATCATTGTTGGATCTTTTATTTTAAGGATTTCCGAGCTGCATTGAAAAATTACGTCTACAATATGTTCTGTTCCGTCAGAACTGGCACCGATTTATCAGGCACAGTTTGTGTGATTCAAAATCGCGCCAATTTACAAAAAACGCCGACTAAACGACCGGTATCGTTGTTAACTGTCAGAACCACGGATTCTCCAACGTCTCCTGATCAAGAGACGAAAGAGCCGGCCGTACCCGTTCAGGAGCATTATCAACGTCAACCTGGAACAAACGGCTGCCACCGATTTTTCCAAAACATGTTCCGCTCGAAAGATGAAGTTAGAGTTTAAGGCATTTTGATCTTATATTGAATTTTAAGCGAATTCTGAAAATTGCAAGCTAGATTGTTTCTTTCAATTCTTCCTCTCTCTGTCTGATATAAATTGATATAATGATCGGATGCATGATTAAATTATAAAAAACACGATTCAATTTTGAAAATTGATTTTAAAGAAGAGTACAACCTATTGCGAATGATCGCAAAAATTAGTTTTAAAATTTAGATTATATCCTAAGCTGTATTTACTATTATCACAAGTATGACAGAACGATCAAAGTGATGTTACCATTATTCTTTTATATTTATGTTTTTATATAATTAAAATACGCTTAATTGTATGATACTAATGTATAAAATAAATGTTTGATTTTTTTCTTCCTCGCACTGATGACAGTGCATTGTGGGCATGATTAATAGTATATTCATAGGACGTTGTAAAAAGTTATATGAAGAATTAAAATTAAAATGAGTGTTGTGTGAAACTACGTATAGCTTGACAAAATCGAAAAAAGATATATAAGACTGTTTTGTTGTAAATACATAACTTTTCTATAAGTGCGGGATGAAATATGTTTCGTTCGAAATACTCTTTGTTATAATATTATAATAAAAATAAAATAACAGATTGTCATTAAGAACTGCGAAAAAGACCACAAGTCTTGCATCATATTTTCAATATAAATATTTTTTATATATAATTTAAATGTAAAGAAACAAAATTAAAAAAAATTTCATTCGAATACTGGTCTCAAGTTAACGACATTACCTCTTTTTAGTGTTCAAATTTCAGTTAATAAAAAATAAAGTATATAAATTGTAAGTTACTTTTTATTTTCTACAATAATAGGCGATTTCAAAAGGATCTTAGAGGTATCAAAGACAGCAAGCAAGAGGTTGATGGCATCGGCAGATCAAAGAGACAGAACAACATGAATGTCATCAGACAACTTTTATGCTTGTGATTGGCTAATTTTAGGTTTAGAAGAGAAATTGTGTCTCTTAATTTTCGTTACCGCAGGCATCATTTTTGAATGTCAGTCTGATTTTGGAGCAGTTGGATGTACGCTCCAACGTTCTCGAGATACATAAGTGTTACAACTGTTCTAGTTAAAAGAAAAAAAAAATTGTGTGATAAAAAAAATCTATTGCCATTGTTAGCAGTTTCTTTAGGTTTTGAACAATCAAAAACTGTAATGCTGATTAAATTTATGTTCAAACTTATATTTCTTACCCTAGAAAGAAAGTGACCTTTCAAATCATTTGATCTCGCGCGTCATAAAATTACGTCATTTATCATAGAAATAGGTAATCCGCGGAATAATCAAAAATTGTTTCATACAAAAATTTAAAAATATTTTAGACTTTAAAACATTGTGTATGCAATTTCGATGATAAAAAAGAGTTTATCTTGTGATGCAATAAATGAAATACATGGGACCAGCGAATTTTTGTTGCCTACTCTGTACTGGTTGTGACGGCACTGCTTCCAACGTGAGACTTGCAGAGGCAAAGTTTCGAGCCGAACATTTGTGAGCGTAACGCGCGTATTTTGACGTTTTTATAGGTTAGAATGTTTTTTTATATCCAATTAAGTGATCTGTGATCGACGAATTGATGCGTCGATCACACATCAATTTTCAAACACCGACAAAAAGTGTCCGAGACTTTTGACAATCCCATCCCCCAGAAGACATAAACAAATTCAACCTTTTTCATCCCAACAATGTGTGAGCGTGAAAGCTGCCGAGAAAGACAACACAATGAACTTGAAGCATTAAAAGTAAGTTATTTTAATTAGATTTTACGGTTGATACGCAATTTTATAGTTGAAATATTATTCTATACTGTTATGCTGTTCATTTGCGATCAATTTTTATCCTCTCATTGTTGTACTTCCAGTTTTATAGTAAATTTTATTTTGTTTTTCAAGTCATTTGTTTGTATTGTTTTGTTCTCGTCACACACAACTTGAAGTATACTTGCATGTTCGTAATTTACGATTGTATTGTTCAAAAATAATAGTTATCGAAACAATAACAGTAATTTTTGTTATTTAATTTTTTTCAGTTTAACAAATTCAAGATTACCTTTTAATGTACGCAATCAATATTTTTTTATTTTTTTATTATTATTATTATTTATTGAATAATAATAAGCTGAAGTTATGAAATAATAAGTTGAAGCTATGAAAACATTAATTTCAGACTTTTCTAATTAATAGAAAATTAAACTGTTTAACATTACTAATTTTTCTTGATTTTTTAGGGAATTTTTGGGGAACAACTGCACATCTTCAAAAAGAACAAATCCAAAAAGAAATGGCACCCCTTAGAAGTGATCATTTCATTGACTCCTCAACAGTCTGGACCAAGCAAGGTTTATTCTCAAATAGATCTTCACGTGATATGTAGCGAGGATTATCCTGATGTGTAAGTTCATTTTTTTATTTTATCATAAGACATATTCGATCAAAAAAAAATACTTCTAATTTTACAGTAATTAAAATCACTCAATTTTTTAAAATAATTGTTACAGATCGCCTCGAATAGAACTAACAAATAGTCAAGGTTTATCTAATCAGCAAGTGGGAACTCTGCAGGTTGAACTAAATGATCTCATGAGGAATAAAAAAGGCGACGAAGTGATCTACGAATTGTGTCTCCTCGTCCAAGAGTTCCTTCACAAAAATAATAAGCCTAGTTATAGTAGTTTGTACGAAAGTATGATCCAAAGGCGACAAAAAGAAGAGGAACATAAATTGCAAAAACAAAAGATCGAAGAGGACAAACAGCGACAGGTATTTTTTTATTTATTTATCTTTTTTTTTAATATCTAAAACTGGAGACTAAAATTTACCAACTCTTTAAACTTCCAGGTACTACAAGAAGAAATACAAAAACGTCAAGAAGCTTTGAAAGCAGAACTGCGTAACATGAGAGAATCAAATCGATTGGACAATGAGACGTCACCGCAGTCCCTTCCTTCGTCGCCTCTAGAGCGGTTTCGCACCTACTCAAAAAGAAGAAGCGCCAGCATTTATGAGAACTACGACTGTAACTGTTTCGAACAGAAGGAAAAAGTCTTGTCATTTGAGAGCAACAAACAGGAAAGACAGATAAATCGGCTGCGTTGCCTCGGACACAGTAAAAAAGGTCCTGTTGTTTTTCTTGGAGTTGACTTAACGACCGGTGAACAGTTTGCTATCACCGAGTGGAATCTGAGATGCCACGAAGAGAACAAAGAGAAGACACAACTTTTGCTCAAACAGATCGCCAGCATCGAACAGGAGATGAACCATTTATACAAGTTATACCACCGAAATTTGGTACATTATCTGAACATGAGCTATTCACAAGAGAAAACGCATTTAACTATTCATATCCTGCAGGAATTCATTGTAAACGTCAATTTTATATTTTTTGTTCAACTTTTGTTTGTACAATTAAACATATTTGTAATCTTTATTTTTAGATTAGTACTACATGCAGTACGATGTTAGAAGAACGAGTGGCTTTAGAACTGGATCGTATTCGTAACATTGCTAGAGAGACCCTGTCAGCGTTGCAGTTTCTTCACGTGAACAACGTGGTGCACAAAGATTTGCGCGATTCTAGTATTCACATGACAAGATCTGGGGTCATCAAAGTGTCCGATTATTCGATAGATAAAAGACTCTCCGACATGTATCGAGCTAGTCATTCAACTGACAACAAGTGTCAAATCGTGGAAGACGATTTTCCAACCATTCAAAGTCGTGGAGGCAAAAAGTTTGACGTTTATAGACTTGGAATCGTCCTACTGTCCTTACTTAAAGGTTATATTGTGACTGAACAATGTGTGAATCTTGATACTAATATACAGGTGATATATTTATTAACACAACTTTTTTAATTTGTTCAATTTTGTTAATCACTTGTTGAACTCTGAAATGATTAGAAATGATCAACTGATTAAATTTTGTTCTTTTATTTCAGCCAGTTTTTCGTGACTTTTTATCAAAGTGTTTAATAAAAGAAGAAAGATCACGATGGAGTGTAAATCAATTGATGGAACACAATTTCATCAGAACTCCTATCGATCAAGGTTTGACACTGCCCCGACTTAACTATCAGCAAGAGCAACTTAACGAAGAATCTGTGAGGCCTGATATCCACATATTCTTGCCATCAACATCTGGTCAATCGCGACTTCAAACTGAGTTCCAAGTACTGAAACGATTGGGGAAAGGTGCGTTTGGCGACGTATTGAAAGTTAGAAATATGTTGGATGATCATTTTTATGCGATAAAAAGAATCAAACTAAACCCAAAGAAAAAGCAGATGAACCGAAAAATTACCAGGGAAGTGAAACTGCTGTCCAAATTGAACCACGAAAATGTCGTCCGATACTATTGTTCTTGGATTGAAAGCACAACGATCGACACTTCTACGCAGGACAGTAAATTGCTGATGGGATCAAGTTTTTCAGAGTCCACTGAAATTTCTGACAAGCTTGACAGCGATGGCAATACTTCGGTATTAATTATTTTTTAAATAACATATATTGTTTTGAATTTATTTTTTACAATTCGACTTCTAATTTTAAAATTACCAATCTAATATATTCTCAGGTTGAGGAAGCTAAACTTAAGAATGAGAAGAAAGGTCACTCTTTGCCTGAAGTTGAATGGAATGTTTCGTACAAATCGAAGGCTGGTTCTGCATTGATGAGTGACTACGAAGAAGAAAAAAGTTCCAGTGATTCAGATTCTGATGAAGAATGGCCTTATATGTAGGTGAACTTTTTGAAAAATGAAAATAATTTCACAATTAATTTACTATTTAAAGACAGAGCCTATTTTGTGTTTTTTTTGTATTTGCATTCATTACTATATATTTAATATATATATATATATATATAATATATTTTAGGCCCAGAGGAAGAAGTAAATCCGATTCATCTTCGAGCAACATACAATTCGAGTACAGCAGTGATGGTGGCAATCAGAATAATAACGACGAGGATTCATTTAGTAAGGAGGGTGAGGAAGAAACTTCGAATACTATCAAGGAGATTCAATTCATGTACATCCAGATGGAATTTTGTGAAAAGAGTACATTGAGAACGGCGATTGACGTTGGACTTTATAAGGATACTGATCGAATGTGGCGTTTATTCCGAGAGATAGTAGAAGGCTTAGCTCACATACATCAGCAGGGAATGATTCACCGAGACTTAAAACCGGTCAACATTTTCATCGATAGTAATGATCATGTAAAAATTGGAGATTTTGGTCTCGCCACGACGAATATTCTATCGACTTTGGTACCACCAAGTACCAATGTTGTACCAGAATCGTCACTTGTTCCTAAAGGTTGATCTAATTCGCTAAAATTAATATGGCATAACTGTTTCTCTGAAAGCTACTTCGTTTTAAAAATCGTGAAGTGAAACATTTTTCATTCAATTTGTGTTACAGGTTTAAGTGCGTATCTGGGTGACCAGGGTTCTATGACTGGGCAGGTTGGAACTCTTCTGTACGCGGCTCCAGAATTGAATTTGAAGGTTGAAAAAGCAATCTATAATCAAAAAGTAGATATCTACAGTTTAGGGATTATATTATTTGAAATGAGCTACGGACCTTTGAGTACGGGTATGGAAAGAGTTCAAGTGTTGTGTAACCTTAGAAAACCGGAAATCGAGTGGCCTTCAGAATTAGAAGAAAGCATGCCAAATGTTGCTTGTTTGTTGAAGTAAGAAAAGTTTGCTTGCAAATTTAATCCTTAACAAACCATCAGATCAAAAAATATATGATTCAAAAAATACACCATTATTTTTTATAACGAACATTTTTGCATTTTTTTATTATGAAATTGCCTAAACGGTGTAGCAAAATTTAAGATATGGTGTGTTAAAGGGCAATTTACTATTATGCAATGAAAAGACAAGCTCTAACAATAGATTTGATAGTTGAAACATTTTTTAAAATTTACTTTAAATTTTCAGATGGTTGTTGAATCACGATCCTAGTCAGCGACCAACGGCGCAGGAAATGTTGACTTCGGAGTACTTGCCACAGCAAGAAGAAGCTGAGTTCAACGAAAGGATTCGTCTAATTTTGTCAAAGAAGCAGAGCAAACAGTACAGGTATCTCATGGAGTGTTGTTTCGCCCAGCAAGAGACCACTCCAGCAGAAGACTTTATTTACGACCAAACCATTCCGCCGCATCCTAACCAGCCTCTCTCGACCGTCAAATACTCTCTGCACAAGAAAGTGCGATCTGCCATAAAACAAGTATTCAAACAGCACGGTGGTTGCGACATAGTGACTCCTCTGTTAATGCCCAAGTCTAGTCACACGGAAAAACTCCCCGAATCAAGTGTACAGATTATGACAAAGTCAGGCAACATTGTCTTTCTACCGTACGATCTTCGAACCTGTCTCGCAAGATACGTCGTTTGGAAAAACATCCATCGGATTCGGAGATACGTGATAGATCGTGTCTACAGAGAGAGATCGGTTAGTAAAATAATATAATTTTCAATTATAAAGAAATAAAAATGATTTTGAAAATGATATTAATTCTTTTTTAATTCGACAGGCTTATGGCATTCATCCGAGAGAACTGTACGAATGTGCATTTGACATCATAAGTCCCGGGCCACAAAACCTTCTACAGGAGGCAGAACTGATCTACATGGTCTGGGACATTTGTAATAAAATTCCGCTGTTGCGCGAGCGCAATTTCATCGTTCGACTGAATCACACGTCGCTGTTGCAAGCAGTGCTTATGTATTGTGGAATAGAACAGGACAAGCACCGGGACATTTACACAATACTCTGCGATGCTCGCGATGGAAAATTCTCAAAGTTCCAAGTACAAACGCACCTAACGTCCTTATGTCTGACGGATCAAGCGATGGACATACTTTTCAGCCTATTCGACACCGAGTGTCACACAGAGAAAATAACAAACGTCCTCAGAACGATAACCAAACGTAAAGGAGACGCTTCCTCCATTGCCAAAGAGAGTTTGGCTTGCATCGAAGAAGTGATAACGCTAGCCGAAGAACTGGGTGTGAAGGTAGCTAATTTTCTTCATTTTTTCTTCACAATTATGAATTGCAAGTATAGAAAAATGGCAGTTTAAAAGACTTTTCTTTTCAGTGGCCAATGACCATAGCTCCGCTGATGGTGCAGAACGTTCAACAGTATAGCGGAGTCATTTATCAGATAAGTTGTGAGTCCACGAGGAAGCACAAGCGAACACGAGCGGGGCGTGACGTTATAGCAGCCGGAGGACGGTACAATAAGTTGCTGAAGTCGTTTAGCAATGCAGCAGCAGTGACGGTAAATCTGCAGAGCAAACGTAACGGAGTGGGCGTGAGCATATCTCTTGACAAATTGATCTACGCGATAGAAAAGTCAGCGCAAGAGCTAGCCGAGTTCTCTTCGTCCGACATCATCACACCGATGTCGCTGATGGCTTGCCGCCCCCCGGTTGACACCGACGTGATCGTCTGCGAGGAAACTTGCTCGACTCGGCGCAAAGAGTACGTGAACGTTCTCAAAGAACTTTGGGCCCTCAACTTGCAAATCAATTGTTCCCAATTTTCAAACATCAACGAAACATTGGAGTACTGCGCGGAAAATCGGATCAAGTACGTCATCATCCTTAAGAACGATGAATCCGGTACTGTGAAAGTATACTGTGAAGTGAAGGAGAGCTATCAGGAAAGGAAGATGAGTATCCAAGAATTGGCTGATTATATGCAGAGACAGGTGGAGAACTCGCAACCCCCGACTCTCCATCGGTCGGAAAGCAAATCGTCCACCAATAACGAGCTCATCGGAACACCGAACGTGCCGCTCAATGCCAATGTCAATTTCTTTCTTCCGGATCAGGACAAGCTGTCTGGAAGTGCTCGTAGGAGTTTGAAGAACACGATTTTGGCACAGATGGAATCGACTTTGCAACGAGTCTCGAATAAACTGCCATTTGAGATTTTCGTTGTAGCTTTAGAACATAGTGTAAACAAGGCTATTACAGTGTCGCTGAGGATAGACGAAGAGGAGCAGGAGTTCCAACGAAGCATTCAAATCATAATGGATGAGTGAGTACTGAATGGATTTTAATTCTTAATTTAAATTTTCGATGTAAGATTTAAAGTGTCTAGTAATGATTTATCATGTCATTTTATTTGCAATTTTGCAGGTATCCTCGTCACAAGAAGTATATCAAAGAGTTCTGTGAAGAGATGAGAGATGTAAGGTGCGACAAAGTGAAGCCAATTTTAGTTTTGTACAGTCATCTGGATAATCGTTATACCATGATAATATGATATGTTTATTTTCATATTAAGATATATAAATATATATTTTTATCTCAACTGTTGAAGTATTATGTGATTTTAGATAGTGTTTACTTTTTCATTATGTACAGAAAATTATCAACTCATTTCTATATCCACTATACAGTTCGAACTGTAATTGTTGATGCCGTTCTACAAATCACGTGATTTCCATGCATGTGGACAAGCAATTAATAAAGATTAGTATTTAAAAAAACATGAGTACAAATGTCTAATTTTATTTACTACTAGTCATAATTAATATATAGCAAATTTTTATTTAATTCCTGTAAAAACATTTTTTTAATTCAAATTTTTTTTTTTTCGTTATTGTTTTCACTTACCTTTAAATGATTTCATCCTAGATTAGTCAATCAATCAATCAATCAATCATTTATTATGCTAAACTTGGGGGTACAAGATTCCTCCCCATAGCAAGTGTAAATATACATAATTTACAAAATTATAC
>JAQQRF010000629.1:0-130888 GCA_030523145.1 Trissolcus brochymenae
ACTGAACGAGCAGCCCCAAGTCCCAAGTGTTGGATACTGAAGCGCCATCTAGTGTTGTTTTAACTTTCTCGACTACCTCTTTAGCAATCATGTTCACCTAATACCTATTCGGAAAGATTTGGCATTCTACTGAATTGCGCAGCCCCAAAATACCCACATGGTGGTACTGAAGCGCCATCTAGAGTTGCTTCAACTTTCTCGACTACCTCTTTAGCAATCATGTTCACCTAATACCTATTCGGCAAGATTTTGCATTTTACTAAACTGAGCAGCCCCAATTCGTACATGGTGGTACTGAAGCGCCATCTAATGTTTAGTAAAAATTCTCATCTACCTCTTTAGCAATCATGTTCACCTAATACCTATTCGGGAAGATTTGGCATTCTACGAAATTGCGCAGCCCCAAAATACCCGCATGGTGGATACTAAAGCGCCATCTAGAGTTGCTTTAACTTTCTCGGCTACCTCTTCAGTAATCATATTCACCTAATACCTATTCGGCAAGATTTTGCATTTTACTGAACTGAGCAGCCCCAAGTCTAGCATGATGGATACCAAAGCGAGATCTAGTGTTAATTTCTGTTCAAACTTTCAGGTCTTGGTCCGACTATTTGTAATGCATTAAAAAAAATTAATACTATTAACTTATTACATTATTATTATATATTATTATATTAATTATTATATTATTTACTCACTTCGGATATTTCGACGTCGCCATCAGGTCTTATTTTATCAGTCAGAGCGTGCATTGACGGATTCAATTTGATCAGACTGTCCTGCAAAGCGAAACGACTTATTTTTACATCACAATTCAGACACATAACTCGAAAGGCTGTTCCATGAAGTTCAATCACATTTTTGCTCCCGGCTTTAATATGGAGGTTGTCCACATTTTGGGTGATTACACATCTGACCTTGCCCACGACTTCCAACTGTTGTATGATCTTGTGTGTTATGTTCGGTTCAAATGAAGAGAACCTAAAACAGGATTTCAGTTTTTTGTAATGTCGAGTTTAATTTCGTCTGTTTTTATTTCAGCCATGTTTAGTTTCAGTTTGTTCAAACTAATTCCTGACCTTGTCCAACCAGCAAAATTTCGAGCCCAATAACGTTTCCGGTTCAATTCACTCCTGCAAAAATCATTATAAGGCATGGGTCTTCGATTAGTGGTGGCATACATGCCAACCTTTTCTGAACGGTAATCTGGCAGTCCGCTCTCGGTAGAGATGCCAGCTCCTGTCAAAACACACAGCCTCCCACATGTGTCCAGATATTCTTTAAGAATCTGGACGTCTTCGACTTTGACTGGGCTGCATTTTGGAACAAATGCCAACTTTGAAAATTCAACATGACCTGAAAAAGCATAACTTGAATTAACATTTTGCTCTATTATTATTTATAGGTTATGTTATTAGTCAACAATTGAAATATAATAACAAAACGATCGGAATTCAATGAAAAAAAAATTGAAATAAAAATAAAAGTTGCAGATTTTGGTTATTTATTTGTGATTAACTAAAAATATATGAATAAACATATGAGAGCTTTTGTTATTAGAAACAATATTTTTTTTTCAGAAATGGCTTTACGAGGTTAAGATGCAATCAATTAACGTGTAGATTAATCTAAAATATTTTAATTTATTTTTACCTGGCAAGAACGTTGGAAAAAACGGTTTCAAAAGACCTGAGTTTTTGAACAAGGCGATCATCGTACGGATTTAGCTCAGTTGGAAACGTCAATGGTCATTTCATTATTTGAAATAAAATTGCACTGACTCGATTTTTGACAATCGAAACAAGAGTAGGTATGTCAGAAATTGGATGCTTTTCTACTTATTTTTGAACGTACTCGTTATCGTGCAATACTTGATAATGCTTTTGACAGCTTTTAGTTCGAAATGGCAACAGTAGACGACGTCTCCACCTTTTGACAACTTGACAAAACAAAAACTCGCAAAAAATTCGACAACTGAACAATATGAAATATTGATGAAATTTTTTTGTCAACAATTTTTATTAACGGCAAATACAAATTTTAAAATTGTTTTATTTTCATAATTTCATTTCAGTTTCAATAAATAATTGCACATATGTTTTTGTACTTGATATTCGGTTTGAATTAAATAAAATGATCTTCAAAATTCAACAGACTCCGAAGACGACGAGGCGCGGAAGACTTCGGAAAACATGCTTTGGCTGAACTTATTTGACAAGTGGTGGAAAAAAATTTTTTGATTTCTTTCGAACAAATCGCACGTGTCCATCGTCACTGTAAAATGTTTCATAAAATCTTATTCAATTGATAAAAAAGACACAAAAAGAGTATGATTAAAATATTAAAAATAAAGATTGTCAAAGTGGATGGAAAACGAATTTTGCATGAACATTTGTGTTAACTTTCAAGAAAAACCAAACACTTTGACGTGCTCTTAATCTGGCAGTTGGAGAGGGGCGGGTTCTGAAAATGACAAAAGATGATGTTTTAGCACGATGATTCGTTTATTAGTTCGTAGGCGTTGACATGCAAAAAAATATTATAACAACGGTTTGACGTAAATGAGTGGTTAGGCTTCCGGGATACTACACAAAAACGCTGACTCCAGGATGGAAACTGAAATGGCAAAAAAAATGTGTCATTATCTTGCATCTCGTTGCAGTTTTTCGTTTCGGCGTCGAGGGGTAGGTTGTGAAATCAGTACAAAACTCTCGGCGTTGTTATCTTTGAAAATTAACACTAAAAGTACCGAAAAAATATAAAAAAGAATATTGTTATTTTAAATATTAATTTATGAATTCATTAAACATAAGCGCGAGCAAAATTTAAGAAAAACACAAGCCAAATGTGAAAATAATGATTTGCATTTATGACAGAGTGCTGTAGCATTTAGTACATTTTGGATATAATTTGTGATTATTGCATAATTCATTATTTCCCCAAGTGAAATAAATTTTGTGATACTTCTAGTGTAAATTTTTGGATACGCGAGTTGGACTTACGAGAATCGGAATCCTTGTGGTTGAATGTGGCCTCGTGTAGAGCCAAAGCCATGCTGGTGTGATGTTTGACATACATTTTTTCTAGTTCGATTAGATCTGATTCTTTTAACAGTTTCGGCCCACGATTCCATTTTTTCTTTATCAAAGTACACATCTCCAGCATCTAAAAAAGTTTTTTCAATGCGTTTTGTTAATTATAATAATGATAAATGATAACATTTGTTTGTTCACGATAAAATGTTCATTACATTAATTACAATTTCCCGCAACTCAACGAATCGATCTGTTTGTAAGGAGTAATCGCAAACTTTGTTCAGGTACTCATTGTGAACTGAAAACAGAAGTTTTATTACATTTTAATTAACAACAAAACAGTCATGAAAGTAAACATTTAATTTAATTAAATTAAAAACTCAAAACTTTATTATAAACTTAAATTGTGATGATCTTTGTTTACCATTTATAATTGATTCCAAATTTTCCGCTTGAGATAAAGCGTTTTCCAAAATCGAGGCCAGATTTGAAAGTTCTGGTCCACAGACGTATGAATGAATCAGTCCGATAGCATGGAGTAACCAAAATCTCAAACATTCTAAACGTTTTACATACGATCGTATCCGATCAGACCGAATTATCGCATATCGTGAACCCTCAAGATCTGGAAACCAAAAATAAACAAATGAAACCAAAAAAAAAATGCAGAAAAACACGAAACAAAGTGTTCTATGAATTATTTTCAAAACCTGAAAATCTCAGATTGTTCAAAGTCCACAGGGCCCATTTCAGTTTCAGGTGAAATTTAAAAACGTCTTTGTATCTTGTCAACGTCGCTTCATTCAAGAGAATATTGATAGGCCATCCAACTGCATAGTGAATGTTCAAATCATTTATAGCTATGAGTACTTGATTTGTTCTAATTCCAAGTGAAGCCGTCCAACGAGAACTGCTGCTCGGCCACTTTTCTGACAGAATTTCACCCAAGTTACGAGTCAGTAAAAAGCTGTTACACTTCGAGTTGCTCTCAATCTGAAAATTAAATTAACATTCAATATCATTTACACGGTTGTTAACGTATAACAATTGCAGACAAATGTTAACTGCTCAAAAGTACATGTGAGAAAAATTGTAAAACGAATCTGTCCAAGATGTGACTCGACTCCATCATGTAAATGCATCGCATCAGTTTCAGATGTTCCCCAAGCTCGTATTCCTCCATCAAGATTTGTTTCACCAATTTGCTAGCTTTGCTCGACTTCTTGTCTAATATTTTCGTCAAGTTTCGTTTGATCATTTCCCGGATTGAGAATGGTTCCACCAAGATTGATTTCAACCTGAATTCAATACAATTTAAAAATACAAATTAAAAACTTAACTATTTTAATACAGTAGGAACAACAATTAAATTATAAAAAAAATGAAGATAAACGAAATCATTACCTCTTGTTGATGTCACTGATAGGTATTGGGTTCGATTCTCCATCCACAACGTCGCTCGTATCAGACAAGGATGGCAAAAAATCAAAAGCCATGAGCAAAAACGTATTTTTGGTTTGCAGGAGTTGGTTGACTCCAAACTGAGCTACGTCCTCGTCGATCTCAAGAACATTTGTTCTGTTAGTTTCATTTAACTTATCCACTTCCGTCTCTTCGTCCACGTGATCCGTGGAATCTTGTTGACTTATGGCACTCATCAGTTCAGACATTTCAGTCAGTAGATTGTCCAGAAATTCATCTTTCAACGATGTCCTTGAACCTGACAAAAAAGTCAGTAAGCAAATAAGTAATTACAAATTATTAATTGAAAATGAGTCCATGATCAGGATTACATTCGTCTGAAGAATCCCACAGCTCAGAAACGCGTCCTGAAGTGACTAGAAGATCGATGTTTCGACCCATCTGACATTCTTTTTCCAGGATAATTTCTATCAATGGATCAGCTGGATAAGGCACGTTCATCGGTTTCACAAAAAACCTTTCAGTCTGTACACTTTCCTCTAGTGTCACATCATCTACGTGTCTGAAAAAATAGGAAAAAATGTAACCATTCAATGTTATTACAAATCTTTTGGAAAAGAATGATATTGTTTCAAAAAGTTATTCTAGATCACCTTGAGATTAAGAATTCATCCCTCCAATCTTCCAGCCTTCCATCGCTCATCCAGGCATCGATAATGTTCAGATAAACAGTAATACTAAATAAATAAAGACTAGTATATATGTACATCTCCTCTCGGTTGACTGCATGCTCAACATAATAATACAGTCCTGATAAAAGTTTAACTACTGCGTTTACATTGGAAGCCACAAACAAGTCGTTTGTTACTGTTTTGTGCACATCGTAAAGCAGTGTTAATTTGTGCAACGTTGGTCTCAGTTCGGCAGAAACTGATAAAAGTGTATTAATCTCGTCTGAAAAAAAGTCAAAATAAAAATATTGTTCATTTTCAGAACGATTCAAAATAAGTTGAATAAAAAATTCACCTTGTTTCATCACTTTTTTTTCAATATCTATAAACTCTTTTTTTATATCAAATAGGTGGTTTATCAGAGCCGCGTTGTATGTCTCGTAAGTCGATGGGGGTTCGGTGTTTGTCAGGCCTATTTCTAAATCATCCCTTTTGTACAGTTTTTTGCCAAAGCTTTCAATTTCGTGGATCATCGTGAAGTAACTGCAAAACGGCTGGAGGATCCCTTTGAATGCAATCTGCAAATGACAATTAAATTGATTTCATCAGATTATTTAATATTTTATGTAACATTTTAACTGGTTTAAATATGTGATAAATAAACATGAAATAGAACGAGATGCAAAAAAAAGTAATGCAACTCGACCTACAGGAGTGAGACTTGATTCTGAAACGTTATCACGAACGAAAAAGTGTGATTTTTCATCCCCGAGAAACAAAATCGTAGGGGCTGGGTTGACTAAGGTCATCAGCAGTTCTCTCAACGTCTTGTATTCGCTCACTGATCCTATTATTTTACTACTTTTGATGACATTTTTTCTCCTGAAATACGACAAGATAAAAATGGATCTTGTTTAAACAAGTTGAAATAACGTTTAACAGATAAACTCAGTTTTATTATAATTTTTACATATGAGATAATCTTTCGAAAATCACCATTACCAAAATTCGCAAAAATCTGCAACCTCGGGGAAGTTGCTCTCAATGTCGCTCTGACTCCAGTCGATGTCGTTCCACCAGTTGTTTTGAACGTTTGTAATCAACCACCGTTTCGAAGCACGGGCAATCCCCATCTGTTCGAAAAAATCGTCATCTTTTTGCTCTTCGACCTTCTCATCAATTGGGATTTTACCTGTTTCTCTATCTTGCGGTACTTTTTCCTCCCTGGCATCGATTTCGTCATCTTCAGACCAGTCCTGTAATAGAATTCCAATCCAACTTTATAAAATAACTTCATCAAATGAGTTAACAGCTCAAAATTATTATTAAATTTAAAATAAATGATGGTTATTTTACACTCAATTTATCGCTTTCATAATCGTTATAAAATTCTTCTTCTCCCTCCTTGAGGTACTCGCCCCAGTCGATCTCCTCGGTATTATCAATAGAACAAGAACTTTCGCATAAGTTAACCGTGTGATTGAGATTTTTAGTTGTTGAATTGCGCGTCTCTCTTGCAAGATGAATCAAAAGGGTCAACAAGGACCACTGTAGGTCAATCTGAGGATGCCTCTCAAAATCAAAGCTCGTCAAGAATGTGTCGACAAGCTCACGAAATTTTCGCGCAGCGTCCTCCTTGCCGTGGATGCAAAATTTGTCCACCAATTCCGAGATTGTTCTTTTGGTTTGCTGGGCTGTCACTGTTGGATATACATGTGGATTTAACCTGGACTGTGCGAATTTTTTGCAAGTACGATAACCAGGATCATTTTCCTAAAATAAAATTAATCAAACAACGTATTTGAATAAAATATTAATTTATTAAACTTTGTTGATTAAATTATTTCAATTAGATAACATGTTGCTTTAACTTTGTTGTATATTTATTGCTTACCTTGAAACCTGTCAGTGTTGTTATTAGTAATTTGACATCCTCTTGAATACCTCTGGGAATTTTAGAATCCATTTTGAAATTTAAAATGTTTCTCGTCCTCTAATCTTCTAACAGAAGATTGTTGTTTTGAACATACGCATAATTTTTTTGTTTCTGTTTTTTTTCAAAACTGCCAAAACCTTCGCTCCATAACACTACGTAGGAAAATAAAAAAAAATTAATGTCATTTCTTAGACAGTGAAAAAATTCGAAAAAAAAAATATGATTAGATATCAATTATGAAATTAATGATCAGGATGACACACCTTTTAAAATCATTTCAAACATTGACCGACTGACGAGGTACAATTTTGAGATCTAACCTCAAAATCATCTGTTTTTCTTGTGAACAGACCTTTATTTTTAGAATCGTCAAATCATTACTTGTCAAAACCGATCAAAACACAAAGAAGCTTCGACGGAAGAGGAGTGATAGTTTTTGTTGATTAATTATTCGTGCTAAATTATTCGAAAAAATGAGCGCCAAACTGAGGTTGAATGCTTACTTACCTAACGCCAGCAAACCCTCGGTTTTTGAACTCAACAATGTGAACTTAAAACAGACAGTTCAAATTTTGAAAAAAGAGGTTAACAAAAAGGTTAACTTGGAACAAAACAAATATGGTATGTCACAAACTTCCAATGTCATTGTATAAACAAAAACAAACAATCAATTTCAATATTACAGATATGTATATTTTTAATACATACAAACAAAACAAGAGTAGCTTGTTTTGTTTACGTTTTTTGTAAACAAAATAAAAAAAAACAAAAGTTTAATAGTTAATCACAAAAACAAACAAAACAAAAGTTTATGAAAGTTTCAAAATGTTCATTATATTTGAAATAATTTAAAATTATGAGTAAACGAATGTTTTTATTTATTTATATTGTTTTTCAGAACTTGTTTACTGTGGTTGTGTAATGGAGGATGATGCGACGTTGGAATCATGCGGACTCAAAAACGGAGTTACAGTTCAGTTGATAACAAAAAAGGAAGAGACAAATGCGCTAGAGCACACCCAGTTTTCTGATCGAGTTATTGCGGGACTGGCGTCGATTTTCCGGCCCCTCAGTGAGAACGACACTTTTAGAACTGCATATCAGGTTTAACTCTAATTCAATAAAAAAACTAAATCTAAAAACCACCAGTCCCATCTTTTTTTAACTGGTAACATCTTTCTCTTTCATTTTCAGCGTTTCAGCAACAGGGAAGACTTTAACGACAATTTAGTCGAAGCGATTCCAGCCTTGAGATCTGATCTTGTATCACTGTCAATAGTAAACGATCCAATTTTAATGTTACATTTCACTGACGTTGATACTATAAAAAGGTAAATCAAATATAATTTTTAACCAAACATCAATTCTTCAGTTTCTAATCACAATTTAAACTTTGAACGAAAAATAAAATTTGTGAATAGAACAGAATAATAACAGCAGGACATAATAAATTGAATTCAGTTGACATCACAAAGGTGTGTCGGTGGGATGCAATTTTATCAAAAGAATGATCTCATTACGTCATGTTTAACAATCAACAAGCCAAACCCAAGACTGAGAACCATGTGTATTTCCAGGGCAGCAAAATCAAACCCAACCCTGGTCGAGGCTGCTCAGTATGTCGCAGCAGCAATCCAGGAAGAGGCTTTGAAGAGCCCAGTGCCCTCTACGCACCCAATCGCAGGCTCCTCTTCGATGACCTTCGACTCGCACATGTCCTTCAGCGGTGATAACGATGACATGGACACTTCCCAAAGCTCGGAACCGTCAACTCCAATCTCGGGTATCCGATTTTCCACCCCAAATACTGGGATTACGATAGCTCAGCTATCTGCAGCGCTGGCGAATGCGCGCTCGAACCCACCCGCGTCTTCTTCGAGGAACGCCTCAGCTCCCCCGACGCCCAGGATCACCTCAGAGATGTTCCTGCACGCGATGCAGCAGGCGTTCGAGTCAACCAGCAGCAACTCTGTGAGCGCTGCTGTGACCCCCACGACCCCCGTCTCGCCAGCGACGTCGCAACCTCAGACTCAAAACATTCAGAACCAGCTAAATCTAATGCACGAGATGGGACTGCTCGATGACACTGTGAACATTCAGGCGTTACATTTCACTAACGGTGATGTCCAGGCTGCCATCGAAATGGTGTTCAGCGGATTCGGAGACAACTAGACTGATTTTTGTTTGTTTCCATTTTTTTTCTTTTTGATTAAAAATTTCAATTTGTATGATCTTTTCTAGATTAATGTTTTAAGCGATTGAATAAAAATGAATAAAATTTTTAAACGATTATTCTGTTATTGAGAGTTAACTATTTGAACTCCCGCCAATTTCAAGCTCGTTGAGGTGTTATCCTTGTTCATCTTATTCATATTCAGAGAAAAGAAATTGTACTTTTAGTACCACAAACCTAGACCTTTATGTTTTAAGAACGTCTGATTGACACAAACAAGATTTAACCAAACAAAGTTTTGAATTTGCTCAAGTGAAATTGCAATAAAAAATTAGTTATAGTTTGCTGTTTAAGTCATTAAGCATCGATTAATCTGGTTGGACTAGAAGATACAAAAAAAAATATCGAGATGGATGCGACTAAAAGTGCCGGTGAACCCCCAGAAAAAAGACCAAAACCTAGCACATCTTCTGCAGGTAAATTTTTGATACCAAATAATTTAAGATAGTTTTAAAATTCGTTTTTAATATTTTTTCCTGTTTATAGGCACTACTGCCGATGCTGAACTTGCAACCTTTTTACAAAAAGATAAGCCTAAAGAATTGCAGAAACCTGACGAGAAAAAAAATTATCCCAGCGGTACTCTTCTTGTAAATAGCAAACAGGTTAATTTTTATCTTTTGAATTTTGTATCGATTTTAATTTCACGCTCTTTTTCAATTGCTTTCTCATCAACGAGCTTATTTTGTTTCAGCGAGGAAATGCAATATTAAAATATATCACAAGTGTCCCATGGGAATTTGTAGAAATTGTACCGGATTACATCATGGGGAGAACTTCGTGTGCACTTTTTCTGTCACTTCGCTATCATCAATTGAACCCTGATTATATCCACACCAGAATCAAAGCTTTAGGGAAATCTTTTGTACTCAGAGTTCTCTTGGTTCAGGTAAAATATTAAAATTAATTTTACTTCTTGTTCATGAAGTAATGTCGAATTGAAGAAAATGTTTTAGGTTGATGTTCCAGAACCTCATCATTCGCTCAAAAATCTTACCAGGATCTGTCTCCTGGCAGATCTAACCTTGATGCTTGCATGGAGCGCCGAAGATGCAGGGAAAATGTTGGAGACTTACAAATCATACGAGAACAAACCGCCGGATATGATTATGGAACGTAGCGAAACAGCGCCGTATCATAAAGTAAAAGAAAAATAAGAATAACGAACAACCTTCGAAAGGATTGATGTTTAATTTGTTTTTATTGTTTTTACAAGAACGTGTAACATTTGATATATTTTATAGGTCGTTGGTGCACTAACGTCGATAAGATCTGTGAACAAAACGGATGCAGTGACGTTGTTGTCGACATTTGGAACTGTCGAGGCCATTGTCAAGGCCCCCGAAGGACGACTTGGAATTCTTCCAGGATTCGGCAAACAAAAAGCTCAGCGACTTTACAAAACATTGCACGAACCTTTTTTGAAAAACTGAACCCCTCTCTGCTACTTGCAAAAACGTAAATACAGAAAAATTTCAGTACAAATTCACATTAAAACTGTCTTCATCATCCAACGGTTTTTCTACACAAAAGAAGAGATAACGTATAAAACTATTCCTCGTTTGATAGTTGAAAAAGTACATATTTATTTATTGAATCACAATAAAATTGAAATGTCGCTCTTTGAGGGACCATTTATTTTTGTAGCTAATCTGAATGTCACTGTCTTTTACAAAACTCATCCACTTCAAATCTTTTATCCTTATTCCCTAAAAATCATCTAGGATCATTATTATTTTTCTCAAAATAATTTTCCACCCAAAAGAAAATTCTGGCTCAGTGGATAAGGTAGTAGCCCCTCTCCCCGAGGGTTGCAGGTTCAATTCTCGATCGAGACATTTTTTTTCCGCTGCCAAATCTGTAAAAAAAATTCTATCTCAAAGAATAAACCTTGTTCTTAACAAATTTTATTATACATTATAACAAAGTTTATTATAATACGATTCCAATCAACCCTATAAACACACAATATTCGAAGAACATTTCAAGAAGATTTACAATATTCAATAATATTTTTTCGATATCTCTGTATGTCCGGCAAAAAAATATTTTCAAAATATGCCTTGATTATTTTCATTTACGTAGGATGATCTAGGTACATTTTTTGATCGGACATATATAGAAAATTAAAATAATTTTCTTTGTTTATGGGGAAACGATGTTTCAATTTCGACTGAACAGAAATAAACAATTGCAACAATTGTAAACAATGAATTGAACGTCCGAGCGCAGCGCCTCCTCTCGTCCTTTCGAAAGTAATGAAATGTTTAAATTTTGAAACGACAAATTTTGTTGTACGTTCAGCTTCCCTTATCGCGTTACGGAACAGTGTGCTGCGCGCAGACAATCGCGAGGGGACGGCGGCCACAATGCCGTCAGTTGAAATCCGTCTCTCGCGAGAAGTGCACGTGCCGGCGAAGCGCGCGCCCTTCCCCCGTCTTTCTTTTTGACTGTAAAACGTAAAGTACCCGGAAATTGGAGATGGTCGATGGCCGGCGTCGTGCGGTTCCGCCACAGCAGTACAGACGGCCTCCCATGACGTTGCTTGGCGTCCTTGTCTAAACCCGCCGAAGTTCAACAGCCCGCGCGCGCGCCCAAACTCTGCACTTCACGCGGCAGCGCAGTCGAGGTTAAACCGCTCGCTGTCGCTCGCGGAGCTGCACTCATCTCATTGCCGGAGGTGCGTTTTTCTTCCAATCAAAAACCCCCCTTCGTTTTTTCCAACACCCTGGTTGTGATTTTGTACGATTGTGAACGGTTGCAGCACGAATGTTTATTTTGATTTTTTTTTCTGCCATTCTGATTCTTTCACCACTGTTTTCGCTATTTCGGGGGTGAGATTTTTTCTTTTTCGGCTGCTCCGCGTGTGCCGGACTAGAAAGCACATGGCCCGTACAGTGTTGTCATCTCTACTCTCAGCTCGGAGAAATTGTTCGACGAATTATGTCCGGTTATTTTAAGTGGAAAAAATGTTTTCAAAAGGTTGAATCTTTTTTGCGGTAATATTTTTTGTTATTTATTTATTTGTTTTTTGGTAAAACTATAGTTGATTGACAGAACTGAGAATGGGGAAATTAAATTTAAACAATTGAAAATTGAATTAAAAAAGTAACAGATTTTTGAAGTAAATAAAAAAGTGAAGATGCATTGAGACCGTTAGGATTTGGAGGGAAAAATTCAAAGTTTGTCAAACTCGGTCTTGACAGATGAGTGAAAGTGAACTAGATTATTTTGGACTTTTTTTCGGGCCCGATGAATAATTTTTTTTTTTTTTCGCCTTAATTTGTATAAACAGTTGAAGCTGAACAGGTGAACTTTATTTAATCAATCGAAAGTTTTTCATGCTGAAGTGTTAGCATTAAAAAAGAAGAAACTGGTTCGAACGGGCTTGGTTTCATTGAATTTCAACAACCGATAAATAACTGTCAACGAAATTGAAACTGTTCTATTGAGTTTCACAACTCCGTGTAATTTGTGTTTATTATTAATTTTTTTTTTTTTAATTACAACGACGAAACTTTAACAAGCCGAGTCATCTTTAATTTTGCACACCTATCTCTAATATCAGCACGTTAGTCACTCGTTATCTTCTTCCTCTAGTGTGACTTCTCTTCTTTTTCAATTTTGTTTGTTTGTCGCAGAATCTTACGCGAATGGTGAGTAAAAGTTCGAGGAAATACTCATTTTTCATCGTATTTTCTTTGTCACGAAATGTTACGAATCCGTCGACCCTTTTGGGAAATAAAAACTTTAGTCTCGATTTCAGCTCCAAGTTGAATTTATTTTTTGATTCAAGAAATTCAAGAGTAATGTTCTACACAAACTTTAAATCAACTTCAATACAAAAAAGCGTTCAGTTTAAAAATGCACCAAATTGTAATAAAATTCAAAGAAAACAAAAAAAAAAAGAATTGAAATTTTAAAGTTCAAAATGAATCAGACAACTTTTCGTTAATTCATAAATGACTGGGTTGGGACATGTTATTACCTACCAGCGAACCTACAATTGTTTATTTAAAAATACTTCTTTTCTGATTTAAAAAATATTAACCTCATTTAAATAATCCACGTTTTTATACATTTTGTTCTACCTGCATGATTGCTCGATGTTAAATTTCAATGAAATGATTCGAATTTTCCAGAACCTTCTTCTAAAATTTAACATCTCGTCTTTCTAATAAAAATCTAAACTAAATGTCACGTTTACATTGCGATAAGAATACAAAAATCGTATATTTCTGATCGCTCTTATTTTGCATTCTTATCGTGTTTTGTAGTTACTTTTTCCTTCAGAAACAGGTGGCCTCCATTTATCCAAACTTCGTTGGATAAACACACTTTTCAATTAGCAATCATGAAAATGAGCATTTTGTTTGTCATCATAATTGGTAAACGTTATCCATTCGATGAACTCAATACATTAATTAAATTATTAATTAAATTGCAATTCTTAACTTTGACCATGAAAAAATTGCAAAACTAAAATTCCAAGTTGTCAGATCATTTTTTTGTCTTTTGATTGATAAATTAAAAGTTGAAACAGTGGCATACATTAATTAAATAAAAAAAATGTACAACATATTTCTATGTTGTGCAAAAATGTTTCATGCTTTTCAATTTTGTGTTAAATGAAAAAATTTGTTCCTGTCCCAATTGCAGGAATTTCCTGCTTAAATGACAGGAATTTCCTGCTTAAATTACAGAAATCATTTTTTGTCAAACTAGGAAAGAAATGTATGTAAAATCAGTACGACTAATTGTGTGCACGCAGCACGAAAAATGTATCATAAAATTTCTTGTTAAAAGAGCACGGGTTTTTTTGTTCTCGGTACAATACAGAAGAAAATATATAATAAACAAAAAATAATATCAAAAAAAATTAAAATCATATATACACTAATTGGAACTTTTGTCGGAATTTTCATTAAAATTTACCATTGAAATTCTGAAAGATGATTCTAATTATTCTGCATCCTATAAAATTTATGCATGTTTGAACAATAATTTTCTGTAAAGTTCCGGCATTTTATGCATACATGCGGGCATTTATAGCTGCATACATTAAAATTTTTGTTTCAATTTTTATACATTTCAATTAATGAAAAAAAAATGTATGTTTTTTTGAAAAAGGTGCAATTCAATGAGGATCTTTGGAAAGGCATATCATCCAGCCCGCGACTATAACCATATGGTAAACAGGAATAATTCCGTATAATTGACATGCCCACGCGAGAGTTATTGGATAATTGCCTCAAGGATGACAAAAAACAGGCTTCTGAATTTAATACGCACCGAAGAAACGCCGTTAAAAATTCGAGATCATTTTTTTACATCCTGAAAAGAAAGTTTTTTTTTTTTCGTTCGGTTCACAGCTACTGACGTATGCAAATTCTCGAAATTTTTGTTCCAGGAACTGTAGCTTGAAGTTCCAATTGAATTCCATTCAATTAAGGTTCTTCATGGAATCTCAAACAAGCTCTTCGGTCGTTTATTCTTTTTTTCTTTTCTGCCTGAAGAGATCATGTGGTTGTACATAATTTCAAGAGTATCGATCTGTTGTGCATCGCACTGAAGTGTTTCATCAAGATCCTATCTTGACACTGAAAAAGAAAAAAAAATGAAAGGGAAAGCAAACCATTTGGAACGATTTTCTAGCTTATCCTCATTTGTCAATTGAAAAAATTTGGCCCGATGAAAATACAATCCTATCATTTGTCACTTTTTCCCCAGTCCAGACACAATTGCTTGCCAATTCAAACTTGAATCGGCAACTATTTCAACTTTTTCATCAAAGTTCATGAACTAACAAAATTATGTTTAATTGCAATCTTTATTTATTTTTTTTTTAATAACAAACTTTGTTGGAGAAATCTAAGTGGATCGAGCCCTAATTTATTCATTGAATTTGATCTTTGCAGTTTTATTTTAATCTGACTTTTAATTAGGAAAAATTGTTGTTTGATATTTCAGCTGATGCTAGCATAGTAAAGACGAGTTCAAAATGGCTTACGAGAACGGGAAGAGCCGGGACCACGGGGACATGGAGCTAAATTCGTTGAGGAGGACGCGGTTCCATGTGAACCGAGTGGACAGCATCGAGGGCAAGACCAGCCTCCTGGGCGAACAGGAGACCAAGAAGTCCTTGCGACACATGACGCGGGAAGCTCTGCCGCGATTGGACAATTACAGAAACATCATGAGTATCCAGGCGGTGCATAGGCCATCCCTCGACGAACTGCATAATGCCACTGTTAACAAAGTGAGTCCTGATTTCATTAACTCGAGTGGCCTTGAAAGAGCACCTGAATCAAATTGAATATAATTATGATATTAAAAAACAAATTATCATTGAATAAATAAAAAAGAGCAGTAAGGTACAAAAATGTGATGGGAGATTGGATGGATCTGTTCGGAATGAAGAGATGTAAAAAAAATATATAAAAAAAGTAAAAGGAGAAAAAAGATTGCTCCATTCATCTTCCGTTGGAATTGAAATTGATACCGGCGTAAAAATGTACAAATGTGCTCTCATTGAACAAGCACCGATGATCTCAAAATAGCAACGATTGATAAATGCTTCAGCTCGCTGATAACTAATTATTATTAATACGCCTTGTCTCATGACTAATGACTAGGAAAAAAACACTTCTACAAATGATTCTTATTAGCCGTTTGCAATTTGCTCACGACCGTTATTAATTTCAATTAAAACGTACCAGCAATACCATAAAAGACCAACTAATTGACTAATTCATAATTAATGCAGCCGAGGTTTTTTATCTCGTCTTTGTTTTTTTTTTTAAATTCAATTTTTTTTCTGTTTCAATTAAACATTCTGTCCGAGTTATAAATAGCCGAGTAGTTGCGGTGGAATTCAAATGTCACAAGCTGACTTCTGTGTCTATGAAAAAAGAGGGAAACTAATTAATACATGTTCATGAAACTTTTGATATGTAAAATAAATGGAAAATTACGACGTTTCCTGGCGCTTCACACAATCTGCTATCGTTGATTTTTGTTGCTGATCTTATCAGTTGCAACCAAATCAATTACAAAGTTATTTCCGTTCATGCAACAAAAATAAGACAAGTAAAAACATAATTACACAATTAATAACATAATAACATGATTCAACGCGTTTAGCATATCTCACGTATTTGAGCGTGTTTTCACAAATAAATAACAATGAAGTAGGCAAGATAGGTAAGATGAGTAACGAAAAGGCGGAAACATTTGAAAAATGTTAAATTATGTTCAGGACACGTGAAACATGTTTAAAACATGTTTATAAAAATACTAAACATGTTCAATACGCATAAAACGTGTGTTAAATGTGACTTGGCATGTTTGAACGTTTTTTAACATTTCAGAAAATTAAGTAGGATGATAGACAAAAACATAGATATTTCAAAAACATTGAAACATGTTCGAAACATGTTCAGAGCTCATTGAAACACGTTGAAACCGCAAAAAGCTTGTTTGAATGATGTAAAAAAACAAGTTAAAACATGTGCGAAACAAATTGAAAAATCCAAGTTTGGTTTCAATTTCAATATCCATTACGAAGAATTTCATTCTCGTTTAAAAGAGAGGCTGGGGAATACATAATTGAACAAGCTAAATGGAAAGACGATAACTGTAAAAGTTTATAATTAATGGGAACAATCTCAACCCGCCTTTCCGTGATGAAATTACATTCTACGGCAAAAATAATGTATGCATGCACTCGCTGATGCTCGCGAGGCCTTCGCGAAAAAGCACATGAAGCCGTTCGAACACCAACACTGCCGAAGCGACGATTAATTATGTCAAATAAATTAACCCTGGACTCAACCGCTTGAAAAATAACATTACACGTCAATTTCAGTAATTAGCTCACGTTGCATGATCTCGAAGATCCACCAGAGACCAATTGATTGACACCTTCTTTTTGCGGTTCCGGTCGCGCCAGATGGCGCCCTAGTCGACAATTCAAATTTGCCACACAAAATAATGGTGAACCATTGGTGCGAGAGTAGAAAAGCATGCATTTTTCCGTCTCGTTTGTTTGTTTGTGTATTGGCTCGTGCACAATTATGTGTGAGTGCACAGATGGCGCTAGTACATAAAAAAAGTGTAAAAATAAAAGCCGAGTCTTTGTACAACAAACACTTTTTAATGACCTATGAACATATAATTTATGACAAAATTAGCACGATGAATATTAATTTATGGTTCTTGAGAAATGGTAATTGTTTGTGCGAATTTCATTTTTTTTTCTTTCTTTCTTTCTTTACTTTATCTTTTTAGAAGTCAAAGGTAAAAAATAAAAATATTAAAGAAATGATGGATGGTGGATTTAAATGTGAAAATTGGTACTGAAGTTCTTGAAAAATTGTATAATTTACAGATGACCAGGGTGGTCAAGATACTGAAAATTGCAGAATAAAAAGAATAAGCTCGTAAAATCACGTTTTTGATGCGCACCGGTGCCCTGTGTATTGTAATGCAAAATATCCGTAGGCATTAATGCAGACTGTGCATAAATTTTATCGCGAACGAATGAGTATTTGTTTACTTTTTATTTCTATCTCGAAAGTAAAGTTTTTTTCCTTGGACAATCCACGAAAGCCTTTTTGAAATTCTCTGGCGAGAGGATAAACGATGAATGCGTGAAATTTATATAGCTTTTTTGTATTCATAAAAGAAATAATAATGTCGAAGTAAAATTTTTATATGATGGGTTTTGATTTGATACACGATTTGTATGAAATATCTACTCTAAAAGGAAAACGGCAATTAAAACAAATGCTGTTTTTACTATCATATTTTAAAACACTTAAAAACATGTTTCAAATACAAATCAAAATGCAAAAAATTATTCAAATCATGATTAAACATTGTTGAAACATGTACAAAACTTGTTGGAACGTGTCTACAACATGTTGAAACATGTCTATAACATGTTCAGACATGTTTGAGTGCGTTAAAACACGAAAATATCTTAAATCAATTAAAATTGACATTTTATATCACTTTTTTTCTACTCCTATAAAAACTAATAATATAAATGGTATAAAGACATAAATTATTGTTCTATCGGTTTCGATTTGATAAACGATTTATAAAAAATTACAATACAAAAAGGAAAGCGACAATTAAAACAAAACTGCTGTCTTTACTTTTATTATGATTCAACGTCCTCGATTCCGCTTAGGCAACCGTACAATTACATTTTTTTCGCGTGTTTCTTCAACTGTAACCATTTGAAATGTTTAATAAATGATCTTTACAATCATTACCAGCAATTCTTTAATTTTTCCAAAGTTTTCTTAAATTCTTCTTGTTCTTTCTTTTTTACTACTTTTTCCCATTTTCGATTCATTTTAATTTATCAATTAATTATGTCAAGTGGCAACAGGTCAACATCAAAACCTCCACGTGCGTGACCGAACAATTAAAATGATTAATTGTGTGAATCATCGATATGACAAAACCCGCATTAGACACGCAAAATCCAACTATTCGCGGCTCGCGATTAACCTAAATCCCGCGACAATTGTCGCGCCAGCAATGATTCATCGATACAGTTCAATGAATCAAAAATCAAAATAAAAAAATTATAACTGTTTTGAAACAAACTTTATAAATAGTAATAAACTTTTCTAAGAAAATCCGACGATCTTATTTCTGAAGGTCAGTGCGATAAACAATGATCATTTTATCAAAAAAAGATACAAAATACATTCGTGCTTGTCAATAAAACGACAGTGGCGATGTTTGTTTACGTTTACAATTTCCAATTATTGTTTCATCTTTTATCATTCAAATATAAAATATATTTTAAATCTGTAAACAATATCTGTCCAGGTCAAGAACAAAAAAAAACGAATTTATGTATATCACTTTTGTTTGTTTACGATTACTTTGTTTACAATTTTTTATTTTGTTCGTCAATACAAAAATATAACTCAAATTGAAAACAAAAACTATTTGAAAAATATTAAAGGATGATGATAAAGGTTTAAATTTCTAATCTATATGTTTGTGTTTCTATGAACAAAATTTGTTTATATCAACATAAAACAAAGAATATTTGTTTTTATTTTTGTTCGTTTGTTGTTTTGTCTATTGCATTGTTTATAATATTTTATATTTTATTTGTCAAAACAAAATCTGTATTACAAAAGTGGAAATAAAATTGAAAAAAGAGGGGTTGTTTGTTTTCATTTTGTTTTTGTTTGTTTTTTCTGTTTATAACTCGTTTATTTGATTTGTTTCAAAGTTTGGTTTCCCAGTGAGGGCTGTTTGTTTAAATCTTACGAAACTAATAACATTTGAAGCACGACTAATCTCCTCTGGACAGAGTCAGGGACAATTCGCGGTCATGAATGCGCGTTATGGATGTAATAAGCTTATGCGTACGCATGGTGATGCATGAAGAGTGGCGAAGCGTGTGATACGCGATATACATTATTACGTAAATTGTTAGGACTTTATTGCTCGATAGTAGCGACCCTCCATCGGTTGAATCACCTTTGGGTTCGGCCTCGCTGTCATGCACTGATTTTTTTCCGTACACTCAAAAACAATAAATATAAACAAAGCCTTGTATAATTTTTGGTTTGTTTACATCAAACTGTTACGCAAAAATATAAACAAATCTTTTTGTTTTATTAAATGTTAACATTTGTTAACAAAATCGATGATGTTTATATGGAAAAATTAACAACAAATTCAAAAGTAAATAATATTTTAAATTAATTATGAAATTAATTTGATATATATGCTGAATTGCTTTTGGTTTGTTTATATCGACGTATCTCGAAATTTGAATAATCTTTTCTTGTTAATATTTGTTTACATGAAATTGTTGTACATATACATTTCTAAAAAGAATTAACAAACCTTTTTTGTTTGTTATGTATAAACATGTATTTGTTTATATAAATATAAATATTTCCTATATTTTTTATGCAGAAAAATGAACAAATATTCATAAAAATAGATATTTCTATTATAATAAAAATCAAGAATTATGTTATTATCGTATTATAGTTTCCACTTAAACAAATATTTGACTTTTCGGTAGCTCACACGTAAAACAAGGCGCAAAACGGTTGCGAACGGGAAACGCAATTATTTGTTTAGACAAAACAGCGTCTCGCCGGCAATTTCCATCCAATTTGAATCGGAAGTTGAACAATTCGCTAATACGTCTTTGTTTCTCCATTTGTCGTTTCTATTAGCTTCGGTTTCATTTTATCGCTCGCTAATAATTGTACCTATTCTGCAACTTTTTTTTCATGTGTTCTCCTTTTGTTAGCATTTCCAAATTGTGAACTAAAAATACTCACTCGTGGGAACACTTTATAATTTATTTTTAGAAATAAAAATAGGTTGTAAATAAAAATTAACAATCAGCTGGTTGACTAGACAAGTGAATGTTTATTTGTCGTTCTGTTTATCCGATTGAGAGATAAGTAGCTTATGTCTGGTCACGTTGCATATCTTATGTCAAGAGTTCCATGTTTTATATAAATTATTTATATAAAATTAATAAAACAAGCAACTGTTTTTGTTATTGTCTCTAATCTAACATCTATCTTATAGTTTTCTAAATACCATAAAATAATGTATCACAAATATACCTACCAGTTAAGAATTTCTTTGAAGAAATCATTTAAATAATAAAATTTGTTGAATGAAAATGCCAAGCATTCTTTGCAGAGGAATGTTTTTTTTTCTTCAATAAATGTATGTACTTTTTAGAATGCGATATGTATTTTATAATAGCTGAACCTATTAAGGTCACCGAGTGTGACATATTTATAGTTGATGAATTGATGCAAGATTTGTTATTACAGACCTCAGGATCCTACACGTTGCCGATGACAACTGATGAGAAACTCACGATAACCGGAGTGAAATTTGGATGGATCCAGGGGGTTTTGATGCGATGTCTCCTTAACATCTGGGGGGTTATGCTTTTTTTGAGATTATCGTGGGTAGTCGCACAAACTGGGATAGGTAAAAGAATACAATCAAATATACAAAATAATTTAACAGTTAATTTAACTTGTCACATTCAATTTAAATACACAAACTCCATAGCAAAATGTTACTTTCAATTTCAGCTGAATCAATTTTGCTGATTCTCACAACGACTGTTGTAACCATCATAACATCTCTGTCAATGTCGGCTATAAGTACCAACGGCTTAATCAAAGGAGGTACGTCCATTAGCCCGCATCGAGAATAACTTCTAATGAAGTGCGATCAAAATATCATTCCAAACAATTGTCGCTCTTAAATATTATTTCGTACAATTTGCTTTGCGGTGACAGAATTTGATCGACAATGATCAAATTCATCAGAATCTAATTTTATCACTTAAGCATTTTTATTTTTATTTATTAATTTTTTTCGCTTTTTTATTTTCATTTAATTAAAAGAATCAATCATAATTTTTTTTATTTTCAGGTGGAACTTATTATATGATTTCAAGATCTTTGGGTCCGGAATTCGGTGGTGCCATAGGTTTGATATTTTCCCTTGCAAATGCCGTGGCATGTGCCATGTACGTTGTCGGTTTTTGCGAAAGTCTTATCAGTGTTCTATCGTTGTACGGGTTGTGCATACTCGATTGCGGGGAAATGGATATGAGAATAATAGGTAATACACTGTTTAAAAAAATATTCATTAACAAAGTTAGGTCAAAGTTGAATCATCTTATATTGTTTAAATTTGACAAAAAAAACTTGCTCTATAGGTATAAAACTAAATGCGAAATAATAACAGAAGAATTTAATACAACGAAATTAATTTTGTTTCCTTTAGGTGTTATTACCATTGCAGTATTACTAATTATCGTGATGATTGGCATGGAATGGGAATCGAAGGCTCAGATAGGATTGCTGGTCATTCTTTTAATAGCCATTGCTGATTTCCTTATTGGCTCATTAATTGGGCCAAAAAGTGACCAAGAAAAGGCCAGTGGATTCATTGGTTTCAATCGTAAGTTACGAAATCAAACGAAGAAAACAAAACCAAACGAATACAAGCTAACGTTTCTTTTCTTTGCAGTTGAAATTTCAAAACTGAATTTCTTCCCCGACTACCGTTTCAGTGAAGGTCAGCAGCACAACTTTTTTTCGGTGCTGTCAATTTTCTTCCCCGCGGCGACAGGAATTTTGGCTGGCGCGAACATCTCCGGCGACCTAAAGGTAAAAATCAAACTTTGGCCTTGCAAATTGCCATGACTCGTGTCTCTTTTTCTTTTCCTTTTTCTCTTCGCATTTTACATAACAACGCAAAAAGTTGCATTGTCCGTTCACGGATTAACGGTTGCTAAGCTGTTTGTTCATTCCGTCACGTGCGAATTTCAAAAAATCAAATCCGTTGATAAATTATTTATCAGCTGTGGCAATGTTGCGAGCATTGCAGTGCCTGATAACCAGCAATAAAAGTAGAAAGAGATGGCGATACATGGTTGTACTTTTAAGGAAAACGTCTACCAAAACAGCTGAAATGAGTATTTTGCAATCAATCTGAGCTGTATTTTTTGATAAAATAATTCCTTATTAAGTTTGATTTCCACCTTTTCATGTGTAATTTTTTGTTTAAATTGATTGATACAAATGTTATGTTGCAAACAATATCTAACAATTTGATGTTGAGTTTGACGGTCTCTTTAAAACAGAAGTTGGAACGAAGCCGGCAAAATAACGGGATTTCGTTTTATTTTTAGGACCCACAAAAGGCGATCCCGAAAGGAACTCTGCTGGCAATTTTGTTGACGAGTTTCTCGTACATCGTGATGGCGATTATCGTCGGCATGACCGTTCTGAGAGACGCTTCCGGGGACCTGAACGATCTGATAGAGATGGTCAACACGACCATTGACACTCGCAACTTCACCTCCTACGGGACTGCTTTCAACTGCACTCCGAACTGCAAATTCGGCACCCACAACAGTTTTCATGTTATTACCATATTAATATGTTGTTCTTATTTTAAATTCAATCGCGATTTTTTTTATTCTTATTAAAAGATGAATTGATGAATCTTTGTTGGCCCATTTTCGCGAATATTGATTTGACAATTGAATCCAAGCTATAAATAAGTACCGTCGCGACTGAAGAAGAAACTTGATAAGATTGTTTTGAAATTGCATTTATCGCGTGACGATTATAAAACTTTCGTTTCAATTTATATTGATCAAACGTCCAACGGCGCCTTCGAGACACGTGTGTGTCAAAGTCGCAGAGCGCCGTGCCAATACACCCACGTGAAAACAAAAAATTTATCGTCCGCATTGATTTTACACGACCCACTGACCCACGCGACAAATTCAGGACAAAGATTCATTTCACGCAAGGTCGTTTGATCCTTAAACATTGAGAATTAATATACTTGGTTTCCGTTTTTTTTGTCTTCATTGTTTTTTTTTTAATTTTCATTTGTTTCCGTTTACCATTTATGTTCGTCGGTTTCAGGTGATGGAACTGGTCTCTGGTTTTGGCCCTTTTATTTACGCCGGATGCTTTGCTGCGACGCTTTCAAGTGCGTTGGCTTCTTTGGTTTCGGCACCGAAAGTTTTCCAAGCCCTCTGCGAGGATAAACTGTACCCGGGTTTAACTTGGTTCAGTAGCGTACAGAAAGGAAAGGAGCCGGTTCGCGCTTATCTGCTTACTTTTGTTATCGCTGTTGGATTCATTTTGATTGGTATCTCGCTTTTTTTCTAATGATTACGGTTGCTCAACAAGATAAATCAAGGAAATGCTCATTTGTTGTTAAATTTATCTTTTTAGGATCATTGAACGCCATCGCTCCTTTGATCTCCAACTTTTTCCTCGCTGCGTACACCTTGGTTAATTTCAGCACATTCCATGCGTCTCTGGCTAAACCGATTGGATGGAGACCTACATTCAAGGTACTCGATTAATTTGTTTAAATTAATGTTGAATTTGTAGAACAAAAACAAAGTTGCAATTGTTTGAACTAATTAAGAAGAAACACTTTCATTATTTGAGATATCATTTATTTTGCAGTATTACAACATGTGGTTGAGTCTCATCGGAGCGATTCTTTGTGTAGCTGTGATGTTTTTGATCTCATGGTGGACAGCGTTAATAACGTTCGCTGTAGTCCTGGCGCTATATCTCGTCGTCTCGTATAGGAAACCTGGTAAGAGAACCCGTTTAAAGTAATTGTCCATCGGCAGGTGCAATTTTCATAATTGAATCGCGACCTTCGTCGTGTTCAAGCGGCGCGAATTGAACACTGAAAATTGATTGGAGTGGACGCATTGGATTCGGAAGTAGCAAGTGTTTTATAAATACTAAATTGAATGTTTGACCGTAACTCGTTTACAGACGTTAACTGGGGATCGACCACTCAAGCGCAGACGTACAACAGCGCACTAAACGCAGTGCAACAGTTAGACCGAGTTGAGGAGCACGTGAAAAATTACCGGCCGCAAATTCTCGTGATGAGTGGCTCGCCGAGCGCCAGGTCGTCCTTCGTTGACTTTGCTCATCAGATCACAAAGAATCAGAGCTTGTTGGTTTGCGGCCACGTTGTTCGGGTTAGAAAACAAAATCTGATAATGAATCTAGTACAAAATTGAATATAACAAATTAATAATCGTAATTAAAAAATTTGTTTTTATTTTATAACGTATTGCATATTCATTTTCTTTTTAATTTCAGCATTCTGTATCACATAAGACGAGGATAGCGATGGTATCAAAAGTCACAGGCTGGTTCCGAATGAATAAAATCAAAGCGTTTTACTCGCTCGTTGACGGCGCGACCTTGCACGACGGCGCTGTCTCCCTTTTGCAAACCTCAGGTCTTGGAAAATTGAGGCCGAATATTTTGATGATGGGCTACAAACAGGACTGGGCGTCTTGTCCCCGGGACGACCTCGAGATGTACTTCAACGTTTTGCAGTACGTAAAATGTTAAAAATAATTAATCATTATTACTTGAATAAATAAAATTAATGTATTGCAATTATATTTTATTTCTATCATTTGTTAATGTGTTTTGAATAATTTTTTTGTTAATTACTGTTTACTACTTCCAGCAAAGCATTGGACATGCACGTGGCTGTCGCTCTGCTCCGAGTAAGTGATGGGTTGGATCACAGCGCGATCATGGAAGAAACAGACGAGAGTAAAAAATTGATAACCACCACTATCCGTGGGAACCAAAGTTTCTCACAGTTGAGTCAAGGTATGAGGAATCGGATGCTGAGAATAAACTAAAATTATGGATAAGAAGAAAGTTTTTATATAAATAATTTTTGGGATTTGTAGCAAGCAGCAGTTCAGATGTTTCAATGCCAGGAAGTCCGACACCCCAGAGAGCAAAAGTCGTCAGCGACTCGCCCAACCCGTCTTCCGAGGAACGCAAGGACAAAGGACAGAATATCGTTGGTATCTCAAAGAACCTATTTGGTGAGATTACCAAGTTTCAGAGGAAACAAAAGAAAGGCACCATCGACGTCTGGTGGCTCTATGATGATGGCGGTCTCACTCTGTTGCTCCCGTACATAATAAGCACGCGACGTAACTGGTCCAACTCGAAATTGCGTGTCTTTGCGTTGGCTAACAAACAGTCCGAGCTAGAATATGAACAGCGAAGGTGAATAGCAATTATTAAACACAATTGATTACCTTTTTTGTATTTTTAATAAATTAATTGTTATTTTTTATTTATCATTGATCACATTTGATTAATACGTTTTTTGATATTTTAGTATGGCTAGCCTCTTGGCGAAATTCCGAATCGACTACTCGGCGCTGAAAGTGATCCCTGATATTTCAAAACAAGCTCAGCCCAAGACGAAGGAATTTTTCGACTCTCTAATCGCGGATTATCAGAATTCCGATGTCTGCAAAAACTTGGAAGAAGGTTCGTTGGGTCTATCTAAAAAGAATTAAGATGCACTGACTTATGCAGATTTGAATTGATTTTGAATTTGATTTGATTTTGTTTGTTTTAGAAGCTGTTAAAGAGTCCGAACTTTTGGCTATGAAAGACAAAACCAATAGACATCTCCGGCTTCGGGAAATGCTTCTGGAAAATTCGATGGATGCCAACCTAATTGTTATGTGAGATTTTTTGTTTTCATTTTTGAGTTTAACTTCGTTTGTTTTTTCGAAGATACAACTTTGAACTTTTTCAATTATAATTTCAGGACTTTGCCCATGCCGAGAAAGGGCGCAGTGTCAGCTCCGCTTTACATGGCTTGGTTGGAGGCCCTCACGAGAGACATGCCGCCATTCTTACTAGTCCGAGGAAACCACACCTCCGTCTTGACGTTCTACTCCTGAAAACCTTTTTTTTTTTTACAAAAACAATCAACAAACTGGAATCTTGACGATTCGTTCAAGATTGCAAATATTTTTGTTATCGCTTATTTTATTACTGCAAGTGATCGTTATATCGCACACGAGATCGACAAAAGGTTTATATATTTTTATGAAACGAACTAAAGCGGAAGAAAGTAAAAATACAAACTACAAGTAAGTCGTCGATAAGCCGAAACATATTGTGTTGCAACGTCCAATTACACTTTGTTCATTGTAAGTTTTAAAGAACTCACATACAATCGACATAGGTAAGAATTATATTTTGTATTCTCTCTATCTCGGATTTTTACCTATTTATATTAAGTAAGCGTATGTTAATTAATCATTCAACAAAAACAAATCTCGTTGCATGAGAATCTCAGTTTTCGAACGTGTTGCCTTTTTAATGCGATTATTGTATAAGATGTCCAGCTAAAAGAATGGAAACGTTGTTTTTTTTTAATTGAAAAAATCACCCTTAAAAATTTGTGCTTTTAGAAGAGAATTGCTTCTACAAGTAATAAATAAGGGAGAGAGAAGAACGAATAAAAAAATGTAAAGGTCTATTTTGATAGAGATTCACTCATTGGACAAGGGTGTCAAATTAGAAAAGCGTTCAAATGCGAATATATTTTTTGTACGAAGGTTTATTTGTCAATCAAAACAATGAAATCACACTGTACTTTAGGATTTGAAAAATAATACTTACTTAAGTTTTACATTTAAGACAGTAGGTTTTTCGAATCATCGGCCCACGCGCATTCGCGTGTGCAACGTATTGTATCAATACGTTTCTTTTTCAGATATAAAATAAAACATATTTTAAACATCGCCTTTTTGAATTTATAAACAATTGTACTGGAAAGTCCTTATCGATATTGTCTCATTTAATTTTTTCATCTTTTTCAATCATTCATAATTTTAGTTCAATGTTTTTATCACATGTTCGTTTTTTGTTTGAAAATAAAAATAATACAAAAATTATACAAAGAATCCCTGTCTTAAAAAGTTCATCGCACTGCGCATAAGAAATGCGCGCGCACCAACAATAAACTGGTTTTTGAATGAGAGAGATGAAATGATGTGTGAAAAATAAATCATTTTGGATCATGAATTTTGTTATAAAAATAAAATATCAATCCAATTTAGATGAGTCATAAAGTTGCAATATGTCTGTTTATACGCAGAATTACAAAAGAAGATTAAATTTTTTACATTTAAAGTACTTTCTTATAAATTCTCATTACTGATAATGTTCAAGTACAAGTGCCCGTAGGGCGCCGTCCTTCACCCTTGTAAAAATTTTCATCTTATACGTGGCAAAGTACAATGACTTGAATGTACACGAATCTTTGAATGCAACGTTCAACACTACGCATGCGCAAGGCATATCTCGTCAGAGCCATCGAGACGCTGACCAGCTCCGCACTTATATCGCTGACAGAACTCAAAGACGACGCTCATCAACCTGCCACGACTGCAATTCACACAATAAACGGGAGAATAACCAGCAAGAAAATGAGATACCTTTTGTTGTTGTCGTTGTTCGCAACCCTCTCGTTAGTTTTAGCCAAAGGGCCGAAAGTCACAGAAAAGGTGAGTTTTTTTTCATTTTTACGATCCAACAAAATTATTCCTACTCAGTTGAAATCTCGCTCAACAAAGCTTTTGGCTCATTAAATAAAGTACAAACAATAGATGACAGGTTTTTTGCATTTGTAAACATTAATTAATTTCAGGTTAGAATTAGTTATTATGTTTAGCTTCTACCGGGTGTCTAATAATAATGCCAAATGTTTTCTTTGTAATGGTTAAACCTTAATGAAAGAAATTTATAATAAGAACATCGTCGTTATAGTTGCCAAATGTGTGAAAATAACATGTGGAAACAATGAAAAGATTTATTACTTTGTTAATTATATTTTAAATTTTGATTATTCATATTTTATTTGAGTTGAATTTAAACATGATTAATGATTATAAAATACTTTGAATAATTAACGTTATTATTAACTTGTTATATAATTACTGCCGTAAGACGCTTTTCTTACATCAATAATTGGTAAACAATCTTTTTATCTTTCAAGGTCATCTTCGATATTGAAATTGGAGGGGTAAAGGCGGGACAAGTTGAAATCGGAATTTTCGGAAAGACTGTTCCAAAAACTGCCGCGAACTTTGCCGAATTATGCAAGAAACCCTCTGGAGAAGGTTACAAGGGCAGCAAATTCCACCGAGTCATTCGTGATTTCATGATCCAAGGTGGTGACTTCACCAAGGGAGACGGAACTGGAGGTTAAATTGTTGTCTTCATTTGTTACATCTTGTTTTTATAGAAACAATTTGTTGATCAATATTTACTTTATTATTTATTTCATTATTTTAGGTCGCAGCATTTATGGAGACCGTTTTGAAGACGAGAACTTCAAGCTGAAGCACTACGGAGCTGGTTGGTTGTCGATGGCCAATGCTGGAAAAGACACAAACGGATCTCAATTTTTCATCACTGTGAAACAAACCCCTTGGCTTGATGGTAGACATGTTGTGTTCGGAAAAGTCGTCAAAGGAATGGTAAAAACAAAATTTTAATTTTTTAGTTTAATTGTTAAGTAAAAAGATTAATAATAATGTTTATAAAGAAGATGTGATTTAACAAATGTGATTATTTAAAGGATGTCGTGAGAAAGATTGAAGGCACACAGACTGATAGCAGAGATAAGCCAACAAAGGATGTAGTTATCGCTGATTGCAACGTGGAAGTCGTTAAGAAACCATTCAACGTCGACAACACCGATGCCACCGAGTAAAAGACGTGCACTCAATTGACAGAACGCAAACAATTTGCGTGCATTTAAAACATTCTATACAAATTTTTTGTACCAACGTTTGTTATGAAGAGTTTTCTAAAAGGACGCTCATTAAAATAAGTTGAAAAACAGAATGAAAGACTTGAATTTTCAAAACCCTCTGTCTGCAAACATTAAACAAATCTGTCACCTTTGTTTTATTTCAAATAAATAATCATGTGGAGATTTAAGAAAACAACAAAAAAGCAATTGCTGATTACTTTATATTTTTTTTTTATTGGATGTTGACAAAAAATATAAAACTTTTAAATTTAAAGGAAGTATGTTCTTGGTTTCCTAACGCTGAATTGAGGCATCCTGTTGCGCTGGTGGATGCGCTTCGGAAGCGGGAATTTAATCTTGGAATCGTGGAACTGTTTGACCGCGGGACGGCGGCAGTTAGCTGCTTTCACAGTTTCCACTCGAATAATCTGGATTGAGTGAGCACGAGCTCTATGACGAGCACCCATGTCTCTGTAGCACTGGGTCACGGCGCCACTCACGCCGAGGTCACGGTATTCCCTGTACATGTTGTGGGTTCCCGATCGCGAGTCGTATCTCAACCAGATTCCGAAGTTCTTTATTTTGGTTGGAGATTTTTCTGGGATCTGAAGAAAATCATGTTTGTATAATCATTTTTTATTCAATCGGAAATTTGAATAAAAGTTTGATGATTTGAATTTAATTTAAAAAACATCAAATGACATTTTGAAATTAAAATGTTGAAGTAATTTTTTGAATGAAAAAAAGTTGCAAAATAGGATAAATGAATCACCTGTTGGAGGGACACAATCTCTCCAGTAGATTTCTTGAACTTTTTCAATTGTCTCAAGAAGTACCAGAAACGAGACTTGGCGACGATCTGGTCCGGAGCAAAAATTCTCATTTTGTAGAGAGGAGTAGTCTTCTCCTTCTCTGTCGGGAGCTTGCGCCCGATCACTTCAAATTCCTTCAACTGAAAAACAAAAATCAAGTTCAGAATTTTTCAAACAAAAAGAAAATTTTACATTGTGCAAGTTTATTTTCTTTTGAATGCACATTGTTTACAGCAGACAATGAACGATTATTTATTTATATTACAGTTCAGTTTTCATAAGTGAAATTCAAAAAAAACTCTCAGATTTTTTTGTCAGATTTGGTAAAGTTAACATTATCTTGGTACGATCAAGGTAGGCAATTTTGAGGTTAGGATAATAGCGGGTGCATTTATTATTGGAAATGAGTTTAGAACGAGGAAAAAACAAAACGTTTTGAAAAATATCAAAATTAACTGTCAAATAAAAGGTTCGACCAAGTGTTTAATGGTAAAAACAAGCAACAAATGTTGGTTAAGTGGCCAACACGTGACACGGTGTGTTTCAATTAAATTTCGTCAAGTGGACTTTTAAAAACTGTGGTTCGAACATGTCAAATTGTGAAATAATTGTTGCTGTTTCGTTTTTTCAATTGTTCTTCTTGTTATTTATGTTAATTTTAAAAAATAACTTACCTCTCCTTTAGCCTTCATTATGGTGCCTCAACCAGTCACTGAAAAGAGAAAATAACAAGATGGTTAGAAACGACACCACGAATGGTAAAGACCTGTTCACACGAGTTGCGTTGTAAACTTGACTAAGTTGTGGACATTGTTGGCGGGAGATTTAAATTGTAATTTAAAAACAAAAATCAATAGATATATGTAAAAGAGAAAAATAAACAAACTGATTTTCTTTATTCATCAATTTTTAAGTTCTAAATTTGAAATTTTAGTCAGAAATTTCATAGCTGAATTTTAATATTAATAAATAATTTTAATTAAAAACAAGGGTGTAAATAAAAAGATTCAAGCATGCAGTTAATTTTAAGCATAGCTTTATTTAAGATTCAACAAATATACAAATATAAAACCATTCTTCATTTTCGTTTCATGCAACTTGATTTCTCAAGAGAGCATGATTTTCTGAAACGTGTAAAAAAATTCAACATCATGAATATTATACTAATGATTTCACACATCGCGTCCTGTGTACTTCGCTAAAAACAAATTCGTAACGGCTTGTTTATTTTTTATTTATGTCGCTCCAAATAACTTCCCCTTTTCAATTTGTGCTCACTATAAAACACGATTCATAAATAATAAGAAAAACCGCCGGAAATCCCGTTACATCAATTCATATTTACGAAAAAAACCATCAACAATTGTTTGCGACTATCTTTCTCAACCTTCATTTAATCTTTTAAGTTTTCTAGTTTAAAATCCAATATTAAAAAAAATGAACAAATAAAACAATAGCAGTAAAAAAAAAACACTTTTTGTAAAGAAAGAGAAAATGCTTTATAAAAACAAAGACAATTTTCTGCGACCTTTTTATGGCCTTGTCCAAAACATCTTCTTAGACTTCCGGTTGATAAAATATTTTTTTCCTTGATTCCAAAAAACTGCAAAGTTCCAAAATTTTCGTTACAAAAATCATCGGCGATGATTGTATAATGTTCTTTAATGACTTTCGGTTTCAAAATGTTATTTCATAGTACAAACAAAAATGTAAACAAAAAAAATATGCAAACAAAAAATGGCAAACATGTTGTTACCACTAACAATAACAATCGTTAAAGGTCATTGCAACCCTTTCTTTGACCTTGACCAAAACATGTTTTCGGACATTTGATCCAAACTGATGTTCCTCAATTCAAATACAGTAAACAAAAACACAACTCGTCCAAACAAACAAAAACAATCGGTCTGTTTATATCCTGGAAAAATTCCGGTACAAGAAAAGGGATACAAAAACGAAGAAGAAAAAAAAGTGTACACTGTTTTGAGTTGATTAAATTGTATTGCGGGTAGGCCGTATTGCATCCGCTACGGGTCGCTGCTCGCACTCGGTTGCGCAGGCAACACACGGTGGAAAGCAAGAAGCACAGAACAGCGGCGCTTGAGCGGTGCGCGATATCCGTTTGCGTGCAGTGTTGGCCGGTGGTCGTCGCGAAGCTTTGCGTGCTCAGGCGTCGGTGATGCCTCGTCGTTTGCCTCGAAGCGCGCGCCCCGTCACTTGGCCGATAAATAATCAGAGTCGCGTGCCGGCGTGCCTGTCCGCGACTTGAGTACGTTTCTCGCGCCGAGTTCAGTGTGTTGTGCTGTGGGGCAAGGGATGAGGGCCGAGCGGATAATTCGGGTGGCGAAGATTTGAGGCCAGAAATGTTGAAATTCGGCAGTAAAAGCGATGTCTCCGTGGTATATCGCGCCACCATCCGACTTCTCGACGACACCGAAATTATCCACTGCGACTTTCAGGTCAGTCCTTGGTTGTTTTCTTTTTATATATATTTTTTTTTTTTTCAATGTCCACCCTAAACAATTTTTCAAAGAACACTGTTATTTGTGTTATCGTGTCGTTCTCTAACGCCACTGTATTTCAATCGATCCTAGAGAGAAACGCCGACTGTCAAAAAATGCGTGTTCTTACCCTCTTTTTGACAGTTTAACGAAGAAAAAGAAACTTGTTTTTCTTTTTTGCCTCCGATTGTTATAAATAAAATGGAAGTTTTGTTAGAGGTGAATGTTTGTTTTGTATTCGACGCACGAATCGCAGTTAATTGGAAAACTTGCGATGATACAAAGTTGGCGATGTTCAAAGCGCTCAAAAGAACATTAGTTGCGATGAAAAAGCATTCACAGTTCTAGTTAATAACCCCCGCCTGCTGAATCATTTTTTTGTGCAAGAGCAAATGTAATTTCACCGAATTGACTGTCATTATCTCATCTGGTATCTCACTTGTAAGTTGAAAAACTGCACGATCAGTTGCATTCTCCAATCGACTTAGTTGGGAGATTTTTAATTATGAAAATGCGTTCCCTCCCTTGCAGCACAGATGTTTATGAAAGTTGAGATCCCATTTTTCTTTGATTACATTTTATAAAACAAGTGAAAACGACAAAAAAAAACAAATAATGTTTTTCAATTTTGTTTACCTAAAACAAATTTTTCTGTAAATGAAACAAAAACAAAGATATCAAAAAAAGAGGATAACGCGGGAGTAAAATTGTTTGATTTGTATATTTTTTTTGTTCTGTTGTAAACGTGACAGATGCAAACATTGTATACAAATCAAACGGCAATGCAAGCAAAAGCAAATTGCCAATGTCATCAAAGTCCCAAATGGCTTTCGCCCATCAATCATAGGAATTAATAATTCAACGTTGCGGCGGTAAGTGGTTCGTGTAGTTTGCGTTATTTAATTTGCCCGCTTTGTTTGTACAGCCACGTAAAACTATACACAAATTATAGCCGTGGCTTTTGAACAAACAACCGGTATGCCGTTGTAATTCTAAAATGAATGGCAGAAAATTCTGCGATACAATATATAATTTTGGAAAGGCTACAAAAAAAACCGGTGACCGCAGCGCCGCCAGCAGCAAAACGTTGCACCAAGTTCTTTGGTCTTAGCCTCATTCAACAAACTCGTGGTTTGTTGAATGGTTCAACAAACTCAACATACTTCGGAGAGCTTTTTATTATTAATTCAAGATGGCGGATGGACCTAAAAGAAAAAAAACATAAAAATGATTTAATAATTGAGAAAAAGATGATGGATTAAAAGAAAAATTGAAATGGATTTTGTTGGTGAATTATTCAGATGAAAATTTATCGGAGCTGTTGAAACGCTGTGTTATAAACGAGACAGACGTTGCATAACGATAACTCGAGATAACTTTTTTTTTGTTTCAATGAATAAAATGTTTTGACAAATTATCAACAAACGTACCATTCGATAACGTTACATACGGCACAAACAGAATGTGGAGTCGCACGAGTCAAGTGTATATAAGAGATGAGAATTTAAATGGAGCGGCCTGTTAGATTGTGATTACATGTTACATTTGAACCAGTTTGATGAGACTGCAATCTAGACCACGGAATAAGCGACCAAGTTGAAAAAGATGTGATTATGATGGTCTACATTATAAAATGATGAAAAAAAAAAAAAAAAAAAAAAAAAAAAAAAAAAAAAAAAAAAAAAAAAAAAAAAAAAAAAAAAAAAAAAAAAAAAAAAAAAAAAAAAAAAAAAAAAAAAAGTAAACAAACTGAGAATCAAAATAAAACAAAGAAACCAAAACAAAACACGCAAGAAAACGAAACAATAACACAAAATGAAGAAACAAAACAAAATATCAGTTGACTGACTGAATAGATAAATAAATAAATAAAAAGTGAATATGAAAAAACCAAATCGAAAATCGCAAATGAAAACAAAGACGATGAGTTCCATTTTGGCGATAAATTCAATTGCGATTTGATTTGTTGCAGGATATAAACTTTTGACGTTCAGTGCTCATCAAAATTAATAAAACTTTTGACGTTCAGTGCTCATCAAAATTAATAGATATCCCCGGTCTGTTGAATTGTAAAGGATGCTTGGTCGGTTGTTTCATATAATCGGTATTGAACTTTGTGTCCCGATGACAGCAAGTTCCCGAAACAAACTAGGAATAGTCACGATGACGAAGATAATGCTCGTAGTGTAGACGCCGGCATCCAAAAGTGCATTTGCATTTGTATAGAGACTTGCTAATAAGTCGAGCGTTAATCCATAAGTGTCAAGTTTTCCTTGAAAAGGATCGTCATGAAATGTCACGACGTACAATTCTTCTGTGGCATTATCATCGGCTATTTAGAATCGTGATGTAACAACCATTCGCGTGATTATTATCGAAATAAGAATCAGGATTATGTTTTTTTATTCTTTAGATTCCATTTCTTAATTTTGCTTGTTGATTTTTCATTTAAATTAGAAATAAAACAAAACGAAGGAACAATGTAAAAAAATCAAAACAAAATAAAACAAATAATAACATTAAAAAACAAACAAAGAAGAAAGTAAAGCAACACAAAAAAACAAAACAAATAAATGATCAAAGCAAAACATTGAAATAAAAAACCAAAACAAAATAAATACAATGTTTTGGTTCGAAATTGATTTTATAATTTGTTGCTTACTTTTTTCTAATGACAGTACCACTTTTTGAATTCTTTCATTTAATATTTTTTATTTTCAGGATTACTCAGAAACTTCCTGTGGTATTAAATATCTTTGGAAAGTGGAAAGATTTTTTTTATCAAGTGGCAAGGTTAATGTGACCTGGAATCGATACGACATAAATAAAATAAATGGTCAATCGGTAATAACAAATTTCTTGGCACCTCTCGACGACCTTCCCCACGATCGTTTGTGATTCACAGCATCCATGCCTCGATTTGGTTTTTGGATGCAATCGTGGAATCATAGCTGACTCGTTGTTTATATGCTAAAAGTAGGCAAGGTTTAGTGCTACGACCGCCGTGCGTGAGCGGCATTACAAATCGCCGAATAAGACTCGTGCCATTATGTCATCTTTCCTATAACATTTTTCAGAAGCCAACGCCGCCTCTTCGTAGCTCCTGCAGTGCCATCAAAAATGTAACTAAATAGGACAAAAATCTTACCTTTCATTCTACTAGAAAAAATTGTATCAATAAAATGTATAACCATTTTAAAAATATTTTTTAGTTTACTTTGTAGTTTATACAAACGAAAATTATTTTCAGAAGAAAAAGGCTCCAAATAAGGTATTGATGTTTGAGTTGGTGTTAACTGAAATTTCGAAAGTTCATCAAACACCCACCAGGTTGTCGTGAAAAGTCATCACAGATTGAATAAAAAAATGCAAAATCTTTATTGTGCTGCAATTTCCAATTTAATTTGCAAAACATATCGATCGAAAGAAAACAATTTATTCAATAAATTGTTAACAAAAATGACAAAGATATCAACTTTATCGCTGTTAAATGATTGTTATAGTTATTCTATATAGCCGACTGCTACAACAACCTTGAGTAAGCCGAACTTTTCAAGAATACGACTTTAAATAATACATTTTCTTCATGGATAAATTCGAGATGGATTTGCGCTACCTGCTCTATCAAACTGCTATTTATTTGCTAAATCTGAAACACTTTCAAAACAACGTCAACTTTTGCGAGAATGTCAAGAATCAAATTTTATCCCTTTTGAATAAACATCAAACATACAACTTAAAAAAAAGAAACTAAAGACACAAGTTTGATTTCTTTTTTTTTTTTTTTTATTAATTTGTATCTGTAAAAAATGGGAAAATCTGTACGACGTTATTAATTAATATTGAGATATTGGCACATAAAAAAGTTGATTTCAAAGCGACTGAATAATTTAAGGAGAACAAAAATGAGGCCTGCTAATCTTATATCTATATCGCAGCTTTTTGTCACTGTTAAGCGGCTCTGTTATGTGTGACAACACGTTCAGTACCGAGAGACAATCTAATTAACGCGCATTGCAAAAGAACCACGTCTCTTAGCGGCGCACAATTAGAAAGAAGGAGACACACGGTTGATTGTTGAGCGCGCGAGAACTCCTCGACCCGACTTAATGATCAATCCCTTTGCCGTCAGATCTCAACGTTTTGCATTTTACATTGAAACTGCGGGAAAATATACACGCAATTCCGTCGTCTTGATTGTCGCATCAATGTAATCAGGTTTCCACGCCAGAACCTGCGCAATACGTTTCCAACACTTCTTCTCGCCAAACTGCAATGGAAGAAAGGATTAGATAATTGGACCTTCATTCAGCCTCTTATCATCCTGCAAAAACTTTCTCCTTCGCTTTTATTTTTCGCCTTCTTGATTCAGTGGAGGATTAACTGCAAAAAATGGAATCTGAAATGTTGTTTGATTGTCAAAATAAGCAGCTGATGAGATGTTGCAACCTTATCGTTAGCTTATAGCAAATCACAAGATTGATAGAAAAATTGTGGTAGGTATATCAAGCTGGGGTGTATAAGCTCGTGATTATAACGATTGTTTTTGGTGCGTGACAAGGGAGTGTATAACACTCGAGCGGTTCGACTAAGAACATATGCAAAGTTGGCTCTCGAGCTAAACTTCGGTTAGCTTTGCAATCAAGGTCTTACGTAGCACCGAGTATAACCGATATTTTACACACGAGTTGCGTGCAGTCGAGTGGTGGGACACACACACACACACACACACTATCGACCCACAACTTGAATGATTTTCAAACGTGACCTATGAATTTTGAGCCCTACGATGTCGTTAGAGGCTGCAGCGAACAAATTTCTAAAATGAAATTCAAATTAACAATTAAACTCTCGTAGGAGAGCTGCGGTGCCAGAATTCCCGACCGGGAACACAAAATCCAACGTTTCGTATGGATCTCACGCGTCTCGTCGGCGTCTGGCTGCAAAATTCATCAGCACGTTGGCTCTGGGACTCGTGCAAAAATCATGTTTAGGCTTTTTCACAAGACGGAAATTGTGCCCGCTTTTTTTATGACTTTGAAAAAAAAAAAAAAAAAAAGAAAAAAACAACCAGAAGTTTTTGGACTGATCAATTATTTGGAGCAACGTTTTTTAACCCAAGGTGTGGAGGTTTATTTATGTTTTTGGGAACCATTTACTGGACAGTCTTGAGTGCCACGTATACGATCGTGGTTAATTAAAACGAACTGTTGAATCCAAAAATGCGCGCGCAATTTATTTTCGTTACCGTTGCACTCGAGTTATAACTGCTAGAAACGCGAGCAGAGTCAAGTTGATGCATCATCGTTAGTACCTAATTAATCGGATGAAACTTTTCTGACACAAGATTTCATATTTCAAGTTCTGTTTTTCTCTCTCTGGCAAAGTGTGACACTGCTTTGTGAGTCGATATAATCATTTCAAATCAATGTTAATGTCGCGGCCAAGTGAATGGGTGTGATTTGCCATTTCACTGACCTCATTTTGTTTTTTTCCTTTTTAAACTTTGTGTTAGAACATTATTTGATTGATATTGTTATCTGCATCTGTTTCAAAAGATATCACATTTTTAAATTTGTTTTATTGAATAAAGTGGGTTCTTCATTAAACAAAAATGAATATTAAACAGGCTTTGTTTTTCTTTTTATTTCAACTTTTTGATTTCAGAAAATGTTGCCAAGTTTTCTTTTTTTTTCTTTTTTTGTAGACTTACAAAATGACTTGTTATGACTTATGAAAATGATATTCCATTAAGTAGCTGGCTGAACGTGCGTGCATTGAGAGACAAAAAGCAGCCTCCGGATGGTATTAGAATTGCAAAGTTTGGAAAATTCCGAGTGTATTTTAAAATTTATGCTGCAAGTGATAAATGAGAGGGGACGCTGGATTGACAATGGGTCTGGGCCAGCATAATTGCGGTGCAATTAAACGCAAATGAACGATCGTTTTGAAGTTCGCTACTCAGCGATATTTGGACCCAAGCCAATTGTACGATTAGGTGCCTTCTCTGTTATTCCAAGTGTCTCTACATCCGCGTCCGGAACTCTGTTGGAACAATCTGTCAGTCTAAGATAACTTCATTATTTTCTCTGATTAAAACTTGCCACTGATGATTGATGATTGTTAAAAACCAAATTAATTGAGATGAACTAATAAATGTTAAATCTCAGTTTAATCTGTTCCTTTACTTCTTGTGAACAATAAAGTTGAATTTAAATTTTGTGTTGTTTCAGCCTCAGGACAAAGGGACTTACATCCTTCAATATGTTTGCAAACAACTCAACATTTTGGAAACTGATTATTTTGGATTACGCTATGTGGATCACTGCAGACAGAGGGTAAGGACAATTTTTTTTATCCGAAGCTGAAAATGTGAAGATTGAATTGACAACTAATTTTCCACCGGTCCATCAACAATTGATAAACGGTCAATTAAGCTAACAGCAATTCGATTTTTTATAGCCCATCAACCTAATTCGCTGCTCATTACCATGTGTGTAATTATGAAACTCATGATTCCAGATTACGTAAGCCGAAATCCATCAATCACAAACAGTCGATGCTAAAAAGCGTGCATCCTTGGCATGACCCGACAATTTACTGCCATGTTTTATGCGGAATAAAATTATCGCTTTTTGTCACCTTTCCACCATCTTGAACTTGTCTAATTACTTTTTATCTGATGAAAATGTTTTCAAACCGGTGTCTAGTTGAAGGCCAAGTTGTTTATAAGAAATCCTATAACGAACTCAACACAAAATTTTGTTTCTAAAAACAAATTTCAAATTAACAATTTTCAGTACAATCATTTTATTAAAAATGCGTTAAACAAAGTATGAATATTGGAGAAAAAAAATTTTTTTTTTACTAAGAATCGAACCCGCGTCTCCAAAGTGAAAGACTGCACGTTAGACCACTGGACCAACTCAGCAAATTATCTAAAATTGTAAAATTTCAAAATTAACAAACGTGATAACAAAATTTGGATGATTTTAAAGTGAAATTGTTTCCACAAACACAGACCATAATTATTTTTGTTATACTTTTTTCAAAATTGATTCACCATTCATTCGTTCATTGATTTTTGGTTAAACCGTTCCAAATCGACTTGAATCATGATGAAACTAGCCAATATTTATAAACGATTGACCGTAATAATGCTCCCCATGTTTATTTTTATCAACTAGCGGAAAATTTATTTCCCATTTCGTAGGGAACTCCAAATAAGAACGGAAGCGTGTTAAATCGAATGCTGACTAATACGTTGAAAGTCACCATAAATTTGACATTGAGCATCTTGGTTTGGTTGCAAAATGGGCGTGTAACACGAAACGAAGCAGAGGCGATTACTGCCGGCGCCTTAGCCCCTTAAATAACGCGCTAATCCACTTCCGCGTTGACCCGGAGGTCTGCCCATGCATAATACCCGGCATAAATTGCCCCCGGACGTTAAATTCGGGACGAGCGCACTACATTTTTTACATCTCATAATTCGTTCCAGTTTATATCGCGTCGCCTGCACCCTCACTTTTCTTTGCTCGTAAAACTTATTTATCGTTTCTGTTTTCATTTTCAAAGTCGTTGATGAGTTTTCTGCTTTTTCGGCTGCGTACCATTTTTCGTTCCGGTTCATTCGAGCGGGACAAATTGCGGTTAATAAACGAAGTAAACAAATCAGTGGAGCAAACAAATTGAGGGAAACAAACGACTGAGAGGCAATTATTTAAATGAACATCGTTCGGGGAGAGAATAACAAATTAAATAACTGGCTCAACTATTAGGAGCCATTCAAAGTTATTTGGTACGATCAAAATCACAAGTTTCATTCTAGGTCTGTAGGACATTTGGTCACTTTAGGGCAATTTCTTTTCTCTGCTTATAAGCACACAGATGTTTGGTTGCGCGATCGATTTGAGTCGACGACCACACGGTGCGTGTGCAGTCGCTTCTCGCAAAATACGAGACACCTTTCTCACAACACGAAAATCAATATCGACAACTCGGACATCCTCCAATTTCCCCCCCCCCTCTCCCTTCTGTCTCATGCGTTCAGACATCTCATCTCTTTTGCATGTAACCAAGATATTTTCTTCCTGAATAAATTCGATCCAACGTCTCTCTCTCTCTTATGGTAAAGTTAGTTAAATTGAAGAAGATCATTGATGAAAAATTAGAAAAATATAGAAAAAGTTTAATTGCAAGACTTTTTTGATTCCTGATTTAAACATCTGAAGCGATACAAAAATGCGAGGGGAAGTAAAAAGTGGAAAAAGCTGTGAATGTTTTGATGGAAAAAAAAAATTGTGTATACGAAGTTAGAGAAGCGGACGTAAGGAGGAAATTAAAGTGTTTGAGATTTAGCATCGTCGTTTTTCGTTTGCAATTCACTCGAAATTGTTATTTCTGTTTCAGCACTGGCTTGACCTGGCCAAAACGGTGATTAAACAAGTTAAAGGTTGGTGCACACTTTGAGCCCAAAACTTTTTGACTATTTATTTTTCGCTTCAACTGCTATCTTTTGACTTCTGTTAACGATGTACATAGTTGAGGTGGCTTTTTACATGACACCGTTAAAGCTTTTTTTTTTTTAATTCAAACTTAAGCTCTAATTTGTTCATCCATTTTTGAACTTTTCTTTTTTACAGACATGGACCCGATTCTTTTTAGTTTCCGAGTGAAGTTCTACCCGCCTGATCCGTTACGACTGAAAGAGGAAATCACTCGGTATCAGGTTTACCAGCAGCTGAAGAGAGACCTTCTGCATGGACGACTCTACTGCAGTCCAGGAGAAGCGGCGCTTTTAGCAGCCTGCATAGTGCAAAGTAAGCTCTTTCAAGAATTCCAATAGAAAAAATTATGCAAATGTGGCTGGAAAGCTTTTTTATACCATTTTTTTTCAATTACACTTTTACTTCTAGGTGAACTGGGCGATTACGACCCGGAGATTCATGAGGGCAATTACATCGCCGAGCACAAACTCTTACTCAAGCAGACTGAAACGATTGAAGAAAAGGCGATAGAACTGCACCAAACGCAACTCAAAGGGTTCACCCCCGAACAAGCCGAGACACACTTCTTGAGACTAGCTTCACAATTGGATACTTACGCAGTAGACCCGCACCCCGTTAAGGTAAAAAATTTACCATTTTCACTTCTGAACTTGATTGTTTGCTTAATCTCTTTCATCATTTTTTTAGGCTGACCCTTTGTCAACGACGAGACGTATAATTAATTGTGAAATGAGACTGGTTGATTGAAATGTTTCCAACTTGCGGTCTTGAAAGATTTAGGACTGATAATGTTGCGATTGATTATGAAATGCGGTTACAGTTGAAAAACTTTTTGTGAATAATACTCGTCCGAAATAATTTTAAATTCATTTAAATTCAATGAAAAAGGACACGGCTTAAACTCGGGGAATTTCTGTGACTTATTTTCTGTAGCATTCTTAACCGAGATTAAAATTTCGGAATTTCTGTGCGCTTATAACTGGGTCAGCAACTGTATCAAAGAAATTGTTGTGAATCTTCGAGAATAGTGCATTCATACAAAGTGGTTGTGAAACAGTAAATAATTTAAATGAGCGATATCAATTCGAGTGATCAAAATCAACGGGGATGTACAATAAAAAGTGGGCATACTTCATCTGGATATTGGCCGGCGGAACGTTTTGGGTGTCAGCCAGATCACGTAACATGGCTACGAAAAATCATAAAACCGTGATAATTGGATTGCTTGAATTCAGACGTAAAACAGTCGATTTTGTCAGATCGACATGAGTCAACAATGTAATCATGTACGAAGGGATCAATTTTTCTTGTCCCCTGTCTTCAAACACGAACCAATCACAAGTAATAAAATTCTTATTTCTCGGTCAACAGTCAAAGTTATTTTGTCAGTCAAATTGTTTGACTTATTTTTTATCTCTTTTGATTAAAACCAAAATTGTTTTATCGTTTAATATAAGACAAATTGTTTGTAATGTTGCGATGATTTTTTTTTCGCTCTTCTGCATCGGTGGAATCATTTTACCTTCAGAAACTTGATGATTGCTGACAGATGCAACGGATTTCGCCGCTTTTGTTTCGTTTCCTAGCGCCGTTCAGACACTTTTGTTTTGTTTGTCGTTCGGATTGCAGACGCGCGTTCTTTTTGTACGTACACGGAGCAAACATTTATTCCCGCGATAAGGTTCTTTATTTGCCCGAGTAAGACTCAATTTGGTCGAGCAAAATGTTTGATCAAGCTGAGTTATCGCCTTTTTTTCTGGTTCGTTCAATTTTATAACCCGCTGGCACGGAAATCTAGCGCCAATGCAGTTTCCAAATTTGAAATAGCGTATCCAAGATGGCTCCCGAAGAGCGGTCGTCGAACAGGAACTGTTCTGCTGGTTCATTGTCGTCGCGATGGGTATCGCCCGGAAAGATAGCTGGTGTAGTTGCACGAACGAACATGCGTTATTAACAGGATTTCTGCAGGAGCCAGGATAATTAATTGCCAGGCTGTTAGATATCGCTGTTCGTATTTCGCGCGAGCGCGACCCCTGGAGTGCACACATGAAAGCTAGTGGTTGTCCATTAATCAAATCGCTGATCAGCCAACTCGTCGCTCGCTGATTTTTTTAAGCTTCATATAATCCGCTTTGCTTTTGAAACCATTGCATTTTATTATCAAAGGCAAAATTAAGTCACTTTGATTTAAATTCAATTATTCATCTTCCACTGATTACATAAAATTATTTAAAAAAAAGAGATAACAACAATGATGAATAATTTTATAACTTATTTCATTATCTTCAACTATTCGTTTTTGTTCGATTTAAAAATCATCTGTTTACCCTTTCAGGACATCAAGGGTAATCAACTTTACTTAGGGATCAATCACAGTGGCATCCTCACTTTCCAAGGCTCCAAAAAAACGAACCATTTCCGCTGGTCGGAAGTGCAGAAGATTAACTACGAGGGCAAGATGTTTATTGTACACTTGACCATAACTGAGGTAAAGATCGTCATAGTTCTACACCGTGTCGCACCGCTCAACCAAGCGAAGAATAAAATGAAAATATACAAAAAATCAAATTGAAACAGTTACTGAAATGTTTCGAGGTGAAGCCTGAATGTCTATAAAAAAATCAATTAGGATAAAAGTTTGTCAAGTTTTTATTGTCTTTATAGCGAGACTAAAAAAAAAGAGAAAAAAAAGAGAAAAAAAGTATGAAAAAAAAAACTAGAAAAAGTATGTACAAGTTTAGAATTATATATAAAAAATGATATAAAAAAGTGTGATTGAAAAGTTGGATGAAAAACTTGAATAAACAAACATCAAGATTCAAAAAAAAAAAAAAAAAAAAAAGAAAAATCAAGTGTGTAAAGCGACTCGGCCACGTGTTCACGACAGTTTAATAATGCAACACAGGTGTACATGCCCTTACGCTGCGAAGCGAGAACGGTCAATTACGGTGACTTTTATCTTTGCGAAGTTGATTCTGTATTAATTATTTATCGAAAGAATTTCAGACAGTGCGGGGGAACGTTACTTATTCATGAATGTCATTTCCAATTGAGTCTGGAAAAGATTTGTTATTCAATCAAAAAAAGTAACGAATTTTGTCTGTCGAATAAAAAAGGGGTAGATACACAAGACGAGCGCAACGACATTCGTGTCAAGGAACATTTTTTTATTAATTGTTCACGTGTCAATGTCTACAAACAAATTCTGAATAAACTAATAAACATTTCAGTTGAGATTTTATAATAGCTAGCACTGTCTTATACCTCATATTATTGAACATTCGGTAATCCAAACATGTAATTGTAACAACATGTGTAATTTATAATTTTTTATTCTACAATTTTGCTAGCTTCTTTTGTTGTCTATTTTGTTTGTTCATTGATTTATTGTTTTTTATTTGTTGCTAATTTTCTTTTGGCCTATTAAAAGGGTCAATTAGGGTCAAAGGTTGGGTGGCCTCTGAAATAACTCGAAAGAAAAGTCGTCTTGACAAATTGGCAATGACACCTGACCGGCATTAGTCGCGAAAGACAAAAATCGATGACACAGGCTTTACTCGTCACAATCTAGTATATAGTCCGGTCGTTACGCTAACAGACTAATCTCATTATTTTCCAATGCTGCGCATTGATCAGGACATGAGGACGAAGGTGAGTTGACTGTCGGCGGTGACGGATCAAGCAGTGTTTTCAGTCCTAAACCGATCGTCGTATAAACAGTGCGGCTTTTTGTACATCCGTGAAAACAATACACACAAACAAATCACAAACTTGCAAACTTATATTCCAGTATCGAAACTTTCTCACTTTAATCTATCATTTAGATATCTTTTTTTTCCAATTCAGTTGTTTTTTACTTCACTTATTGATCTAATGAAAAACTACTTTTCATTGACTCTTTTTAATTAAATTTCTTGTTTGTAATCTTGGAGAAATTTAAAGCTATGATTTTTTGGGCAAAGGATGTGCAAAGAAGCGTTGAAGGTAAAATGAAAGAAGTGACGCGAAAATGTTGCAATTTGACAGGCGAGTCTCAAAGAAACGAAATCGAAACGCTGACCTAAATCTTGAGTCACTTTGTTACATTTCTAGTCTTTTCTTGTTCTTTATTGGTTTTATTACAATTATTTGTTTATGGTTTTTTTTTGTCATGTTCACTATTTTGATAGAATGTATTTGTACTGCTTTAGCGACGCTCGGTCGAATTTGATCCATCCTCGTATAGCGAATAACAATAGCATTAGATCAAGTAGTTAATCTGGCATCGATCGCTGTAGAACCAGTATAGCAAGAGTATTTGTCTGCGGCATTTTCAGAAAAAGCATACCGTTGGATTCAAGTGTCCCACGGGCTCGAATTGCCGCTACGTATGGAGATGCGCCCTGGAACAAAAGCTCTTCTTCACGTGAGTATTAGTTTCGCCATTATCATCTCGGTACGCAGCCTAATTTGTGTCATTAGATTTTCACCTCTCACTCATTTCAACTGACTCATTTGCAACGCCAACTATTTTGTTATCGATTTGGTTTGTTAATGTTTCATGAGGCTAAATTATATTGTACAGATTGACTTCACTTTAGTCGCTGAACGTAGGCTGACTCTTAAAAAAGAAACAAACAATAGCTAAAATTTTAACTGCCGTACAATTGTTTGTTAGAATTATTTATTATCAGTGTCATATTTATTGCAACTACAAAATGTTAGGTGTAAATATTTGTTTCCACTTTTGAACAAAACGAGGCTTTACGAACGAGACCAAACTTTAGTTTTGATGTAATTCTGTAGTTTTTGATGAACAAAATTCAGACGGCCCTGATGTCGCACTTTTTGAAATAGGCCAACTTTTAGATGTAGAACGAGCAAAGAGAAAAAGAATAATAGTTTTATATAGATAGGCAAGTTATGAAGTTGTAAATGTTATTGTGATTTGTTTGCTGGAACATGAAATACAAAGAAAAACAGCTGGATGAGATAAAACGAAGTTGGAAATGGAAAATTTGCAAGAGAAAGAACAAAATGTAACTCTCAAAATGTTAATCTACTATAGCAGAAATTCTTGTTAAACACTTATATTTTTATCATTTTTAACATCTATTTAATAATTGTTTTCATTTTATATGTACGATGGTTGGATTTTACAACTGACGAATTTTATTTGTTTTAACAGACTGTCTCGAGCTTCGGACGCACCAGTTATGAGCGGCGGTTCCCTCTTTTCTTGGGGCACGAAGTTCAAATACACCGGTAGAACCGAGCGAGAAGTTTTGGAGGAATCGGGACCTCTGAGGAAAGAAGAGCCGCCCATACAACGATGCCAATCGACGAGTTTTAAGAGAAAAGCCAGCAGCGTTCCAGCAACTCCCAGCACGCCGAGCCAAGATCTCGTTGAGATCAGTTAGTGCCCTTATTACAATTCCGATTGATTTACAGACTCTATAAATTCTAAAATTTTCATTTTATTTAAAATTGCTTCAGTTGTTTTAAACTGTAAAAACAAATTTTCAATTAAAAATCAACTGAACAACTTAAAGACGCTTTGAATATTTATTAAATGCTTATTTTCAGGGTACTCAAGTTTACCCCGAAGCTGTCACAGCGCGGGACTCGACAGAGCAGGAATGTCGGAGCTGTGTTCAGGAGCAGCCCTAAGTTCGCCTTACTGCCCAGACAATACGTTACCTCTGCTCGAAACCGTGTCCGAAGATCAGGAAATACAAGCCCGCAGGAATAACGGTTAGTCAACCACAAACATTCGTTTTGTCTCACCGCCCCGGAGTCTCCAGGTCTCCCTTATTTAACCGCGGATGCCGATGTTCACTCTGCCTGCATCCAGAGTTGCATGCGAACCGTCACATTGTCAGAGGGGACAACAAAACGTCGGCTTGCAAATCGTTCTTACAGGATCGAGAAAATTGTTCTCACGCCTGGCAGTTTTTTACACGCATACTCTTTCAAGTTTTATTTCTCTTAAATGTGTGAAAGAAAATGTTTCAACAAAATGTTTAAACTCATTTTGAAGAAAAAGTTGTTCAAGTTGCCAACCAAATGTTTGTATCTGATTAAGATCCATTGATGTCCTGAATAAGATTAATACATCAAGAATTGTTAAGATTAAATAACAAGGACTTTACTCACTTGGAAGTTTCTTTGTAATGCGCTGGATAAAGTTTGTTTGAGTTGATCCAACAGTGTTTGCTTTCAGATGCTTTTATGTTTGATTGTTTCGGTTTTCTCGAACGAAATGAAAATTTGTTCGTCATCCGTGAAATAGTAATCCAATGCAAGACAAACAAATAATTAGTGCTTGTTTGTATTAATAGTCATTAATTCGTTGAAAGGTCTTGAAAAAGATCCTGTGAACGACGATGTTGTCACCCAAGTGTTGAAAAATGATAAGCAAGTAATATTTTTTGGGGGGAGCGACGCTTGAGAGCTTATTCTCTGTTGGCTTCTTAGACGTTATCATTTGTATTATTTCTTTTCTGTTCTTTAGCAGTAGACGAAAATGATTCGCATGCGAGTGCTACCTACACCTCAACCTCCACAACCACAAATCAAGCGAAAAAACTGACATTCCCCAAGAGCACTTTGAACCGACCGCAACCGTTGTATAGTCAGAAAATAGTCATAGGCTCCGATGAGCTCAACGGTCAGGACATCGAGCACGTGGTGCGACGAAAGATAAACGCGCTCGAAAAGAGCCCGAAGGTCGTGCGATCGACGGCCATCATCATCAAGACGTCCAAGGTCGCGGTGAAGACGCCACCCAACGGCCAAGTCGTGAAGGACCTGCCGTCCAAACGCGACCAGGTAAGGCCGCCTAACAAAGCGCCCAATGGCACCGTCGTAGATGGCGCTCGTCTGCCTGCAAACAACATCAACAAGGCTTCAGGTAAGCCTCCACGGAACAACGATCATCGACCCATTCAAGATCCTCATGGTCTGCGATGTTCTTCTACAATTGGAAAACGCTATCAGACAAAGAAAAACAATAAAATCTCTCGCACTTTATTTTGCAAAGTTGTTCAAATGGTTGTGGGTGATTTCAAAACTAACTACGAATTTGTAACTTATCCACTTTTCATATATATTATTTTATTTTACTTTTATATTTCAAAAGGTAAACTCTTTTTTGTATTATTTCAGTTTTTATATTGTTGATAATTTCAATTCAAATCGTTGCGGTTTGATTTTTAGTTTTTTTATTGATCCTGTTACTTTTTTTGATAAAATTTAAATGATACTCAACATTTCCATCTCTGTGGAAATATTTTGATACAAAAAGATTGTTTATTCATATTATAGATTTTTCGATCAACGAAACAATAATTAATTGCTGACTTGTGACGGAGCAGTGACAATCAGAAAATGTTATTAATGAAATTATAATCCCGAGAAAAAAAATTCTAAAAATATGTTATTACTGAAAAGGTCCAATTAGTAGATAATTCTGATATCACACATGATTACAGATTGTTAGATGCTCGAAATCGTCAGATAAATTACCGGATAGCGTTTTCAGGAGTCTTTAATAATTCCGTCAGATTCGAGAAGACTATTCATCCAATCAACTAAACTTCATCGTACAAATCTCGCCATTGAAGATACTATCCCCGGAACATAATTCGTATCCGTTTTTCCTTGAGCCCTCGTGAATCCCAAATTCATTCATCTTGCTTGCCTCGTAGTCATTCTGTTTTTGCGCTAGTTCTAAGTGGCATGACGATCTGTGTTAAAATTCTCATTGTGAGGCGCTCGCTTTTACCTTCATTCACTTGAAATTAATTTTATTGGATTGGCCACCGAGATTCACTTTGGCTGATTCACTGTTGCACAAACGATTCGCATGTGAATCACAGCGGAGTCAATTTTATTATTATTAATATCTATGAAATATTCAACTGCGCAGACAAATGTAAATAATTCATTTATTTATCTGTCTTCCATTTTTTTACAAAACTATCAATCATCACCAGTAACTCAAATCGTCATAAAATTTGTTTCTTTTATTTAAAAAAAAATAATAAGAATCAAATTGTAATTCAACATTTTTGTTTCAGCTTGTCAGCACGAGGGAGAGGCGAACGACTACTACTTCCGCGACTCGTTCGATCACTCGTCTTCCGAGAGCCAGTTGGTGGACGCGACAGGCAAGTCTTGCTCGGTCACCCCGGTGCTCAAGATGCAGAAGCTCCAGAACTCGAAGATACGCGCGCCTTCTCGTCACCTGGACGCGCACTTCCGACAGAAGAGCCTGCGCGTGATCCGGCTGTTCGTGCCGGCGTTCATGTTCACCGTCACCGTACTCTTCGTTGTCTTCATTGTGATCTACGAGACAGACTCGTCCCTGTTCACTGCGCTCCGAAAAACACCGGAAATGGTGGCCTTAAGAAATCAATACTACGTGCCGATCAAGGAGTTTCTTCGCACCAAGCTCGGTCTATTCTGATTGCGACGGCCTCCAGACGAGTTCAACCTTTGACCCTTCAACGGTGCCTCAAGGTGCAATAATCCAAATTCATCCTACTTCGATTTTTACATCCAACGTTTTTTGCAATTCAACAAATCTCCAAACAAAGTTTGACGATTTTGTTATCAGTGAAAACTTCGAACCTGAAGGGTCGACTCTGTTCAGAGGTCTATTGATTTTGTATTTGCGAAGAGAAGAGCGACCTGTAAAAATATCACACGAGGACGCAGTAGTGTGGTACTTTTGATAATAAAAAATAAATGTTTTTAAAAATATCAACAAATAATCGAATCGGTTAGAAGGGGAAATTTGCTCGCGGGTAATATTTTTACAGGGTTGTTGCGACGGATTGATGAACGTTGACAACGAACAATTGTTCGGTATATTATTTAGGGATGTTTAATTAAGGCGACGTGCTGATTCGATTGGTTTCTTTTTTAATATCGCACCACTTGTCGCCTCGACAATGAATCTCATAATCATGTAGTGGTAATAACTTAACTCGGGGGTCGGGGAGGATTGCTGTTTGTTTTTTTTCTTTGTTTAAAAGTTTAACGCTGTTTGAGTTTAGAGATCATCAAGTCAGTGAGGTAACAATTAATTCTCGACTTAATTTATTCGCTTTTAAAATAACTTATCACATTCCAGAAATTATATCACTGGCTCGATGGTATCTCTTTGATGTGCAATTTAGTTACCTTAAGATTAATTATCTAGCAAGTTTAATTTATTTATCAGAGTACTTATTATGCATTGCTGGACGCTGCGTTGTCCCAAGTATTTGTTTGGCACAGTTCATTTTGCGAATCTCAATCATGAAAGTTTTTTTTACAATGGCAATAAGGGTTATTTTTTTATTCGTATTTTTGTTCGTGACAAAAAGTTTTTCTTTGTCGTTAATTTTTGAATTGCAAATAAGATGATTATAAACAAGTATTAAGGAAATATTTTTCGCAAATATTTCCACTTGCTGAAACTCGTTTTCTTTTCTTAGCTTCTCTGTTTATTTTAATTAATAAGCAGCAAGATAAATAGGTCTTGAAGGCTAAATATTCCGCGATAAAGTTTGCAAAATAATTGAATCGTGGAATAAGTTTTCTTCAACGTTTACGTTAATTTGAATGAAATTACTGTTTTTATACTGTTTTTATCATGCTTTTATTTTTATCCATTACAGTTGTGAGAAATAATTTCAATTCAAACTTTTGTCACTTTGTAAAAAGGACGAATTAATCAACAGAAAAGAAACATACGTAGGGCAAACTAGGGCCAAAAGTGTCCACGAGATGATTTTCAATGCATTTTATTAAGTTTTTTAACTTTAATAAGAAAATTTTTAATTTTCTTCAGTTGCTGATCAGTTTTAGAAATAATATTTTTTGTTTTACCTCCAAAGTAAAATTCCATCATTATAATGTCATCTTTTGATAGGATGAAATCAAATACTAAGCGTGATTCGAATACTTTCAATCAGACTGAAAATAAAAATGACCCGGTTGGTTTGACAATTTCGTAAAAATAAAAAATAATAAATGAATTAATAAAATAATTAGAAAAAATAAAAACTTTTGCGTAGAATTGTCAAATCAAACTGGCCGTGAACTTTGATGAAATTTGTCCCTGATGTCGTTTTCTGATTCAACAATTTTTCAAAAACTCACCATCACTGCAAAAGTGTTGAAATTTCCTGAAAGTTCAGCTGCTTTCCTAAAAGTGCCTACGCTAATCTACATTTATTTTAATGTTATTTGCAATTATCAATATCTTTTGCGAATTTGCAACGTCCTTCCGAGTGGCAAGTTGAAAATGTGCTTATCAAAAACTGCTTCGAAAATGTTTTTTTTTATCATTCCATCTCAGTCTCAAAAACCTGAGAATGTTATTTTTGTCCACGCCAGACGACGCTGCTTAAACTCGTGTAATAAATTTGTAAAACTGCTGCGACCAGCGAGTTTCGTAATTTTTATAAGCGAAAATAAAATGAACGTAATGTATAAAATTCACGGAAGGGCGCTGCTGCTTTTACGGTGTACACGACTTGGGCGTTATAAAGTTGCAATAAAATCAAACAGGCTTATTGTATTCACTTTTGATGCGAGGGACAAGTTAAATTTCAATCAAAGCTAATAATCAAGTACAATCAAATGAAACGAGAACTAAGATATGAAAAACGTAAAAAAGAAAAATCAACGGCCAGAACTAGTAAAACTCGAATTGTTCAATCTTGCCCGTTATTTAATAATGAAGATCTTAACTTATTCATTCAAGGCGTGATTGAGGTTGGATGATGGTGAAACTGAAATTTTCAATGCTTGGAGGGCTTCAATATATCATCGTGTAAATATTAATAACTCATGACAAACAATTGCGATGATGGCCATGCTGCATTCTCGTGTTCGTACACATAATCTATGGGAATATTCTAAATGAGCAAGTCCGATTTCAAGTACCACGTATTTGGACAGAACCAGAAAATCAAAACTCATTTTTACAAAATTTGCAAGTCGCGTGTTTCTACAGAGACCCCTACATCCTGACTCAATCTTGTGCCTCGGTTTTACGTTTAGTCAATTTGCTTCGGTGTGATAGTGGTAAACTTAGTACAAACATTGTACCGTCGTCGTGGCAGATCTATAAACATTTTGAACATTCCAAAAGTTGTCTTTTTTTTGTTTTCTTTTGATAATCATTCTTCAAGATTACTGCTGCGATTCTGGCATTTCGGCTGCATTTGTCATGTAAAAATGTAACGAGGTATAAAAGTTGCGTGCGTGAATGCTGGTGTTTTGAAATAAAAAAAAAATATGAAAAAAAAAAACCTAGCGCGGCATCTATGTATGTACAGAATTTTTACTTCCACTTAGAATGGTAATACCGAGCATAAGGAAGTCGTATGAAGTGTTTTTTCTTTTGTGAAAAATAAAACAAGCATTCAAATTCTTGAAAAACGAGTTGTGTGCACAGCCTCTTTAACTGTACCTAGTTTTTTCATACACCATTCGAATTTTTTGGCTTATCAATTCGATCTCCTTGCAAGGCGGGGGAACGCCAGCTGTTAAAACTTCTAGAATGTGACTGAGACGGTCCAGCAGTTTGGGAACATCCGTGATACAGCTCAAGTATTCCGTTACTGGTTTATTGATGGATGAAACGGCTGCTTGCAATTCGTTACGCAGCTCTTCCCATTTTGGTGTTGAGATTAGTCCAGTCATGGCTGCAACTTCCTGCATTTCATTGTACTCAAATAATCGTATGATTAATTAAAAAAAAATCAATAAGTAATTTTTTCCAAACAAAAAAACATTGTTTTATATATTTTTTTATTAATAAATGAGCTGATTGATTTATATTTGTATATTATTAAAGATGCCAAAAACCTACTTGAAGTTTTGGAAACTTTTCTGTGGGTGGCCAATTTTCTCTGCAGGCTATGCACTCGCAGGTAAAAAAATAACGCTTGTACAAATCTTGTTGTCTCGCAAGTTTAGAAGTCTTTCCACAATTTGCGACATAATTGATAAATAGCTAAAAATGAAAGTTTATTTTTGTTTCATATAAAATGGTTCATTAGTAATCCATCTGGTTTCTTCGGGATTTTAAGTTTTAAAATAAAAGAGGTTGATTTTACCTGTTCGCCTTTCTTGATAGGTAGAATAGCAAAGACAAATTCGTACTTCCTACGAATACTTTTGGCGACGTTTGGATAACAACTGTGATTGAGTAAACTCAAGAAGGCCAGAATGGCGATTCCCATTCCTTTGTCAGTCTGATTTGAGTGCTCCCTGGCCTAAAATATTAAAATGCACGGAGCCTTAAATTAATTACTGTTTTATTTTCCAGATACCTACACAAAACCCATACATGTTGATGGTATCCAGCATCCTCCAGAGCAAGCTCCCTACAAGAAGGACTTTCTTCTTCTTCATAAGATTTTGCCAATCTTCTATTTGGTCACCAAAGAAGTTCGACCTTGTACCCAGTTGGTACAAGATTGTACACACGACAGACAGACAATGTTCCTGAACCGAAAATGGAACATCTTCTTTCTTGTGTTTGAAACCGTTCAAACTCAAGATGGTTCGGAATTTCTTGCTTAGAAATTTTCCATCCAAAAAACCTCTCATTCTAGAATCTAAAAAGTAAAACCTGTTTTCATCTTACAAAATCTAAATTTTGTTTTTCAAAAAACGTAATTGTACCTTCACATCCATCAATCTCGTTAACCAATTCAGTAAGTTTATCAAAATCTTTAACTTCATTCCAAGCCAGGATAATTAGTCTGAGCATAGCAATCTGTTTGTTCGTCTTTTCAGGATTGTACAATCCAAGCAGATGCGGTAAAACGCAACATTCCACCTGATGAAACTGCTCCCAAGCCTGTTGTTTGCATTCGTCCGAGCAATAAAGAACGTAAATACACTGCTCACAGGGAACACAGTTCCACAGCGGCTCCAGACACATCCAACAGTAAGAATATCGCTTGGGCGAGCTCAGGACCATGCAAAACGGCTCTTCTCTTGCCAGGATCTCTCCAGGTCTGATGTCCCTCGTGGCCACCAAGTGGCGCCCAAACTTCCTGCTGTGTCTTATCTCCACAGCAGCAGAAGCGACAGGTGCTTCGTCATTCAATTTTTTGTAATGAAAATTTGGAGCTAGATCTTTCAAGTCGGTCTCTGTCACGAGACTATGGTTGAACTCTTTTTTGTAACTCAGCTCAAGTTTGTCACGCATTTTTTGACGTTCCTCTTCATTCTCAATCTGGTCTATCCATCTTCGAGTTTCATGATATACTTTTTTTGACTCTGCACTTTTCAGTGCTTTCAGACATTCGATCTTACGAAATAGAACTTTCGCTCTCATTGCATCAGGGTAGCCAAAATTCAAACTCTTGTCGATCGTTTGGACACACTCCTCATATTTTTCAATACGAAAAAGAATGGCAGATCTGCAAACAAAAAATGTTATTGTAGTTAATTTGATTGTTATTACAGTATTATATTGTTTGTTATTATTTAGTAAATGAAAATGTGTAAGACCTGTTAGCATAAGCGATGGATAATTCAGTGGAATCAACTGGAGCAAATGCAATACTCCTGGAGTACTTTTCAAGAGCCTGCAAAAATTGTTCAAAGTTTTTGCTTCGCGAGTAAAGCTGATTACCCTCGTTACGAAATTTCTTCGACTCCTCAGCGTTCTTCTGTTGCTCCTCGATTTTCGGAGGCTGCTTGAACAGCTGCACAGCTACACCTATTCGTTGTTCTTTGGTCGTGCAACGTTTTATCTGTTCACGAAGTTCGTCCAGGGCAAACATCCCATTATCGTCTTTTATCATTGTTCGTTTTTCTTTAACTTCCCCAAAAAAGAAACATCGAGATGTAACAAACTGATTATTGCTCAATTTGTTTTTACCTTTAACTAGTTTTTAATTCATTGTATTTTTCTACATTGAAAAATGAGCAACGTTTTTGAGTGTAATGAACAATTGAACGAAAAATTTTCTAAATAATTTTCTCACCTGAAGGAGAAAGTAAGTTTTGCAGATTTTCGGTGGGCCTCCGAGCTTTCTCGTAACAAAAGTTTTGTGTTCTTAATTTAACACCCGGTTTCTCCCCACTTTGTATTCAACTCGGTTCTATTTATGTGAAAATTTCATGCATGGCGGTTGTTTTAAAAAATTCGGACCTAAAATCTTTGGAATTGAAGTTAAGAGGATTATTGCAATTATGAAAAAATTTTGAAGATGAAAGGAAATTGAAAATATTTTGTATTGTTCCATTAACCGAGTACATCTTTGTTGATTTTAAACTTCTGTTTACATTTCATTGACCGGTCTGGGTTTTAAGTATCGATTGCATCTTCATTTATTTACCTATTGATTCACCGTGACCACTTCAAATTTCTTAATCTTGTACCTGAGGTCAGTCCACAATGTTATTCCAAACAATATGATCCAGACAATCTCAAACAAAAGATTGACTTTACTTCATGATTCTTAGGTAATTAAGATAAATTTATTTTTATGACATTACCAATAAGACATTACCAATAATTAATTAATTTATATTCTTTATACGTTTTTTTCATTTCTGTTTTCAATTATTTATGCATTTTTAATTAATGCAGTGAACTGCAGTACATGAGTGTAAATTTTAAGATCCTAAAAGTATTCTGATAACAGCTTTGGAACAGAAAAAAAAGTCAGTTCGATTGTTCTCTAATTATCAGTCCGATTCAGGAAAACCCAAGGAAAATTCAAAATCGACACAATTGACCGAAAAACGGTCCCGTACCTGACTTTAGTGTAGGGGATCAAATATAAATCACAATATTTCATTCTGCCTCGAGTTAGTTCCAAACTTGAAGGAAATTCAGTTTGACTGCAACCACCGGAGCTTCCATGTAAGTACCTTTGCTGTAAAAATTAATGACCATCTGATTACCAAAAATGATTCGATAACATTCGTAATCGAATGTGCATTTTTTACCGTCACATCTGTTTAATTTTGAATTGAACATTAATTTGAATTCGAAACCGGAGATTTTAATGAGAACAAACATGATTAACGAAATTGAAGTCGTATTAGGTGCAACTAATCCAAATGTGTCCACGTGGAGGTGTCATTATTTATTTCACCGACAAGTTTCGTGTCGGTGATTTTGCGTCATTAAATGAAAAAAAGTGTGATAATGGGCTTAATCAAAAGATATGAACATTGGATAAATGTTAACGGTGACGAAATTGATTTCAGATAATTTTTAAAAAATGCCGCCGTCATGTGATAAGAAAATCAAAAGGGAGAAGGAAAATAAAAACATCAACTACACAGAGTGAGCATCGAATTTTCCTTGAACAGAATTTTCATTTGAAAACCAAGGTTTCATTTCAAAATCCTGATTTGACTTCAAACCGCACGTTTCATTTCGACCTGCAAATCTATTTCTAATTTTATTTAAAATCTCAGTTTTTTGATCTATAAATAATAAAAGGTGCGGTTTTTAAATTTGTAACTTTTCATTGATGGAACGATTGATTTCGTTTTCAGTTACATCTGCCGCGGTTGCCACAGGAATTTCTACCTCAAAGCATCCTACGACGTGCACCAACGTGATGCGTTAAGTCTTCTCTGCATGAACAGAAGTTTCAATAACACTGCTATGAAAACGACCAACAGATGATCAATGATTCTCCCCGATTCAGAGTGTGTTGAAAATGAATGGATGGATGTTTTGCGCTGCCACAGAGATGTGAATTTTTATCAACAATACTCGTTGGATGTATTAATAATTGTAAAGTTGTAATTGTAAAGTTATGAATTTAAGTCGACAATAAATAGTTACAAATAAAAATAAACGAGGCACAAAAGTACCAATTTATTATTAATTATTACAACAGTTCCAATAGATGTTGTCAAGGATAAAGAAATACAACCATTAAGTCAAATAATATCTTTATATCAACACATAAACAAACTTTACTACAATATATACATATATTCATTGGAAATTAAATATCAAGAGTCATCTTGAAAAAATAAAAGAAAAAAAAAGACGAATTCAAACTTAATTAAGGCAACGAAAAATATTTCTTATCACCGATGGTTTTCACCGTCGGTTTGATTCTCATGAGTATCTCGGTGATATTCTTTACCAGCTGATCAGGAGTCAAGCGCGTTTTCTTTCTAAATTTCAACAGTAATTCTGCCGATGTGATCGGTTTTCGCTGTAAGTACCTCCTAACAGCGCTTTCAGTGAGCACTGGGTCGCCCGAGCCTGGCATACTTAAACTGGGTCCGGGACTCGAATAGTCCACCTTCATACGCTTCACCTGCTCGGCACTCGCAGCATCCATCTTTCTTTTGATAGTCGCGCCCGCGGACTGGATGTTGTCCTTGGCAGGCTCGTCTGAATCGGACCCGGAGTCGCTCGAGTTGTTTTTCTGTTTTGGTTTCTGGTTCTTCATTTTCTTCTCTGCCTTATCCTTGTCGGCGTCCGACGCCTCCTCCTCTTCTTCGCCGCCCTTATCCTCTTGCTCCTCCGCTTCTTCGTCGTCGGAAACCAACTGTTTCCTCAGGGCATCTTCTTCAGCGACCGACTTGATCTCGCTCTTTTGTTCGATATCCGACTCGGACTCGGATGAATCCGAGATGTACTCCCGTTCGCGACCCTCCTCGTCGCCGTCGTCGCTTTCCTCAAACGCCTCGGCGTCGGAATCGTGTTTCTTCTTCTTTTTCACCACCGCCCCCTTTTTCTTCTTCTTGTTCGCCTCGTCGTCGCTCGACTTCTTTTTCACGCTCTCGCCTTCGCTGTCCGACTCGTCCTCTTCGCTGTCCATCCAGTCGTCGATCTCGGAGATCTTGAAATCCTTCTCCTTCTTTGCCTTATTCTTGCTCTTCTCCTCGAGCTCGACCTCCTCTTCTTCGTTCTCGTTGCGGGCCTTCTTCCTCGCCATCAAATTGAAGTAATTGTACACGTCGTTACGTCGACTGAACTCCTTCTCGGCCTCGTCGGCGTTCAAGGCCTTGTACCTTTGAATTGGGGTGAAATTGTACCACTCCTTAAGTGGGTACGCTTCGATTATCCCATCCCCAGGAGTCACAAAAACGTAATACGAACAATTCTCGTTTATACCTCCGTCTCGAGTGCCTTTGAACTTCTTGTTGGTTTTTCCGCACTGCAAAATAATTCAATTTGAAAGTTCAGATGTTGTCAGTAAACAAATTAAAAGTAATCAGTTCTTATAATAATTTCATTTGTGTAATGTTTAAATATTTGAGGTAATTATTGGTACTTTTAAAATCCAAGGTTGATTCTCAATGTTATATTTTTTGCTGGAGCCAGCATATTTTCTACGCCGAGCCTCTGCTCCGAATTCGGAACCTGCGCCAAATTTTGGCATGTCGTCGTCCGCCCCCCTGTATTCAGCCGAATTATCTTCGCGCTGCATCTTGACGTTAGCCCACTTTGTAAAGTCTACGTTCAAGTTCCCGTTGAACCTCATGGCACTCAGACTTTTGTGACGACTCCGTGGCAAACGTACACTGAACTCTTGTTCCACAGGCTTTCCTGCCTGTGTTTGAGATGAATTCATGTTTTTTTTTCTATTCGTTTCTTAGAAATGAAAATATACCTGCAAAAAATGTAAACAAGAGTGAAATATTTTAATAAACAACAAATAAGAAATAGTTGACATTTATTATTTTTTTTTTAAGAATTTATGTTTTTGTTTCCTGTTTTTTATTATCAAACAACAGTGAAATAAATTTTAGAGGTTATCAAAGTTTAGTTTTCCAAAATTATTGGTCACATTTGTGAAATGAAAATCTCAATAATGAAAAATCAAGAATAATAATATTAAATACAACTGCAAAGTCAAATTAAAAAAAAAATATTATTTTTGAACAAAATTGTATGTTTTTGTAAACAATATTGTTTTCTGCAAAAAGTACAAATTCAAATCTGCTAATTTTTTTTTTCTTCTGAACAAACCAGCAACCTAGTATAAAAATGTTAGAAAATGTTTATAACTTTACCTTTGTTAACAATCAATCATCCAAAAATAAGCACGCATAAATAATGGACTAAGTAAATTTGCTAAAACTAAAAACACGAGCCAACAGTGCCTCTAGCGGCGGAATCGGTAACTACATACAAAATTGAACGTTATTTTTTCCTTCACAAATTTGCAAAATGGGGCCGAGGTAAAATTTAACAAAAAATCGACAGTTCATTTTTTCAAATCCAAAATCACAAATTTGCACATTTTTGAATAAATCAAGTTTCATCCACAGATGGCGTTGTTTTATAAGTTCTTACCGACTGTTGGCAACACTGGTAGTAACGTCACGACTCGTAAGAGTGCGCGCTTGCGCAATAAGAAATTGGATCTTTGTTTACAAGCTCGTCCCTTCGCGTTTTGCAGAAAGGAAAAACGGAAAAAAAGCGAGCCAACTAGTGAAATCCATCGACATAAAAAAGCAGGCCGAGGAAATATCGCCCTTCGTCCAGCGTACAAGTCCGTGAGTAAACAAACAAAGCTCAATCTGCTGCGCGACAATTTTCCCCGAACGCTCATCACAATTGCAAAAAATCAACTAGAAAAAAATTTTGGTCGAACGATTTTTTGCATCTTTGCTTCATCCCTCTGCCCCGACTCGCACTGTGATTGTAGCCTGTTTTTGTTTCTTTTAGTAAACCAACCATTTTTGCACAACAAAAATGGATGAGAATTGTGTAACCGTTGAGACGACGAGATACTGCCGATTTGTGTTTTTGTTTACATTGCCGTTGTGGATTTGAAAACGGATCTGACGAAAGAACGCGAAATTCTTGACGTGCCAGCGATGACCTAACCTATTTCGCAACATCTGATTGTAATTGGATTAGAGACGGAAATCGTCTGGGCAAAACGTCGCGTCTCGTTTGTGCCCATTGTTTATCTATGCTTCGCTCTTCTTTTTTTTTTTTGCCTTCTTCACGAGTCCTTGAAATGAACACAGCGTAAACACATTTTAATAGTCTGTTCATGATCTGATTTCCCTGCCGTACGTGCCCCAATTACTCAATAACATCTCATACGCGAAACGGATAAAAATAGACAATTCTTTTTCATCACAATTTTTTCATGGGATGCAATTTCCTCTCGCTAATTGGATGTTGTTTTTTTTTTTTTTTTTTTAATTCCAATTTGTAAAATTTAAAAACAACCTTGGAGCGGGATTTTCGGATTGTGTAACACGATCGGAGGTATTGATTTGTTTCTTTTATTTTTCGCATGAACTATTTTTGCTGAGATGGAACGATTTGGCTTGTACTGTGTTTAAAATACAAATAAGTTTTGACATTCTAGAAAATGTTCTAGTTGTCACGTCAGCTTGTATCCTTTCTAAGATAGTGATTATAATATTGCAAGGAGTTTCGCATTCCTGCATAAGAATTTTCCAATTAATTAAATCGTCAGGCGCCTTTTTTAACTTGTACATTTTTGTTGTCTCAGTTGTGTGCACCAGTTTGATTTCTTCTGTTGCAACTTTGAAAATTTAACATATTTCGTCTGTCTATTAATAAATCACAAGTTTATTATAATTGTCGAGTTATAAATAAGGATGTTATTAAATGCAAGTATTATTGCTTATTTTCTTTTTTTCTTTCAGTTTTATTTTTATATACGTTGTAAACATGACATTGTTTTTATCAATGACGAGATAATTGTCTGACTTTTATGGCTTGATTTGGAGATATTTTAGATGTAAAATTTAATACAGTTTTTTTACGACCGCAATCTGTCCTCAAGGACTGGCGCTATTCAGCTATGAACATTTGGCTGGGAACGTGGCACGTGGTGTCATGGACCCTTATTTCTGATTGTCATAACTCCAAGTGTTTACGATTTTAGTGGAACCTTTTTTCTCTCCCCTCTCAAGCTTGTGAAATATTTCTGCGGACGAACATCAATAAGTTTTTATGGATGATCAAAGTAGACATCTTTTTTTATTCATTTTTCATTGAACTTGAATTTGATAAGTTTTTTTGCGATTTAAAAGTCTGACGTAAAAAGAAAATGAAAAAACAAATGTGAAAAAAAAAATATGGGTTCAATGGAACTTATCTTTTGCAAAGTCTTTGAAGCATTTTCATAGGTTATCTAACTGAAATATTGACAGAAAAGTTGTGTCACCTGTTATTTTAGTCATTTTCTTTTGTTTATTTTTTAAACAAAAAAGAGTAAACAAATATTTTACAAAATTAATTGGGTAAATACGATTGATTTAAAAGGAATCTTTGAAAGTAATTAATCAGAGTAAGATTAAAGAATGAATCAGTAAATCAGATTAAATAACATTTTTTGATAATGATAAAAAGCTGGTTCGACAGAATGTAAACAAAAAAATGACGAAAACAAATGACAACCGTTTGTTTACATTTGAATGTTGTTTTTTTTTTGTTGAATAACAAAAAACATAACAAACAAACTTAAAACTTTGTTTACTATCAAACTTTGTTATACTTTAAAATTATAACAAGGACAATTTTTATTGATGTTTTTCGTAATGAAAATCAAAATGTAAACAAAAAAGAGATAAACAAAATGTTACCGTTTGTTTACAACTGAGTTATGATTTGTTTTTAAATTTACAACAATGCCTAATCTTTTATTTGTTTTGTTTTGTTTTTATTTTTTCAATGACAAAAATCGAGCATTGTCATTAAGATCGATTATTCGTTTCTCCGAATGTTTTGATATTTTATCAATCTGAAGTTCAGAAGTGCTGGATAACGAGAAGAATGCTCGAATTCTTATCAATCCGGACTTTGGAGTGTTACTCTGGATCCGGAAGACAGATTGCAAGTTGAAAATAATGCGAATCTTTCTTGCCCGATTATCAGAGCTAATCTGGATAATTTATTATCCTCATTTAAATCTGAAAATAAACAAAAAATATTTTATAAAATACATCGTATAAAGTAAAACAAGATGGAAAAAACATTGTTCTATGTTTTAAATTTTCGTCGTTCTTGCAGTATCGTTTGGTAAAATGATGTCATCTGCGAAAAATGGTATATACTGAGAAAAAAAAAAAAAAAAGAAAAAAAAAAAAAAAAAACAGTCGGATGTTAAAAGCACTCAAGTGGATAAAACAAACACAAGTTTTAAGAATTCAACTCATTCCGTCGACAAATTTTGTCAGTTGAAAACTCAGACATTGTTATTATAGAGCGAGTTATTCGCGAATATTGTAGTATACAAAAAAAAACATGGAAGCGATATAAATAAGAAACCCTTGACTCATTCGCGTCCCAAATAAACAGTCTCGTATAAATAGCAGCTTTTTGTGTTAACAACTTGAACTCAATTGAAGAAATTTGATCCGCAAATTTTATATGGCGCCGAGGATTGTTGTTTCTCTCAAACTCAACAAACAATTTCAAGTTGCCAAATTCGAGCTTCAAAATTTGAACGCTCGAATTTTATTTCAAATTTTAATACCTTTTATCTAGAATCTTTTAATTTTCAATCAACGAATTCATTACAATGTCAACATTTAAAACAGTTGTATACAACTGAAGCGTCGGATGCAAAGACCAGACTTGCGCTCAAAGGTTATGTTTTGAAAACAAAAAAGTATCGAGAAAATTTTTGATTCAATATTCTTTGATTGGCAAAGATGTTTATTTTGATCTAAAGAACAATCCTTTAATTTATTCAACAAATTTGTCTTTTGATAGATAAAATTCATGCTTTTCAAATCCAATTGTTTTTTTTTCAATTATTATAAAAAAAAGGTGCAACCATTTTTTTTTTTGGCCAAAACCTGCCTTACAATTTGTAATATTTTATTTTTGATGTCTACGCGACTTGGCTCAAACAAGAACAGCCTTGTTTGTATGAAAAAAAATCATAATTATAATTTATTCACGGACCGAAAAAGGAACGGCATTTCTGCAAGAAAGAGGTAGGGTAAAAAGTTCGTGGGAATCAGCAGGATCATTTCTTTTTTTGTTTTCTGGCCTCTTCGCAGGTCCGACTCATTACAAGTTCGCAACGATCAAAAAGAACCGTCGCGTCCCACTAAACAGGTCGACCGGATGCAACTTAAGAATGGAAATTCAAGCTTCGCACGAATTCCATGCGCCCGTTAGGACGCGTCAGATATTTCTCAGAACGCGGCATGTAAACAAACGAAGCGCGCGCACACACCTGAGAGCGAGAGAGAGAGACCGCCGCCGTTACTGTGCGATTCGGCCGAGAGGGGGCGCTCGCCGTTTTTGCGTGCCTGACGTGAAAAACCGCCGCGGGGCGGCGCATGGCGCCGTCAATTCAGTCGCGCCGACCTCACGTATGCGCACCGATCACCGAGCCACCTGTACCGACGCGCTATCGAGGACGACGCGATCTTTACTCTCTCCCTCATTTTATAACCCTCTCTCTCTCATTTCCGCCGCATTCTTTCCCAATTATTTTTTGCCCGATTGAATTGGCACATTCGTTTGTTTACATCTCAAACAATAACATTGTTTACGTCCGCTTTGAAAGGTGACCTTACCAACCCGAGGACACGACCTCAATTTTTGACAAACATTTTTTCATTAGAAGTCCTATTCCATAGCGCCAAAAGCGATCGTGGTGCCATCTTCGTGAGGAATCTTCCGGTGAACTGATGAAAAATAATCGTTCATTTAAATAAAGTACAAGTTATTGAATTAATATTTTCTGTTGAAATAAATATTGATTTTAAAAATACTCATACTTTTGCAAGTTTTGAATCTGTATTTCAAATTAATATTGTTTATAAAACGTTTGATTCATTAATCAAATTTTGTTCAGTAAACCAAAAGAGTTATGATTTCGGCAACATTTGTTTACATTTTTTATTTACCCAGCAGGAGCTGTGGATGAGGCATAGAGCGTATTAGCAATAACAGTGGTCACCTCTGTGAATGACCTCGGTCGACCCCGTTTATGTTTACTTATTCTCATGAATTTCCCCGAGGATGACAAAGTTCGATGACAGGTGGATGTTTATGTTTTCTTGGTAACACTATCAACACGTACGTTTTTGCCCGGTAAACATATTTACAAAGTTTTTAAAACTTTTTTTTTATATATTCATCTTCTTTTTCAAGCTGTTAACGTTATTTGTTTAAATGAACAAATTGTCAATGAGAAGGAAACAATTTGTTCATTTGCAAGGAGTATTTTTATTTATGCTTTTTTTTTATTCTGTTGAAAACTTCGCGGAAGCTAAAAAGGCTTCGTTTATTTGTGCTTGAGCTGCAATTATAAATACTCAAGTGCGCTTTTATTTGCACCACCTTGCTCCGATGCCATGTGTTTATTCTTAGTTTATGTTTTCTAACGCAGTCACCGTACCACGTTAAGTGCAAAAATAAAAGGCAAAGAAGTTGGCACTTCCTGTGATAAAATACTAAAAAAAAGGAGTCATAAATATTGAAAAAAGATGGATGGCCGGTCGTGTTGTTCTTTATTTTGGTTTAAGTAAACAGACAAACACAAATTTGGTACAAAAACAGCGGAATAAATTAATTAAACGGACTGAGCGAAATTAAAAAAATCGATTCTACATCTCGGATCCTTGCCAACAAAAGGTCTTTTCTTCTGAAGAAACTTGTTTCTACAATGTGGACTGAACTTCCAGCCATGCCACACATTGTACGAATTCTTTAGAAGCGCTGTCACACCGCACTCGGACCACCATGTAGCGTCCACTCTTAGTCTCTTGGTGTCATCAAGAACCGACGATTTGAACAATGTTGAAAATCCGTAAACAAACTTGAAAATTAAAAAACACAACTAAAATGAAATGAAAAAGAGAACAACACTTATAAACAAAAATCAAAACAAAACATACATAAACAAAAGCAAAAAAACTCGTAGTCCTTTTTAGAATTGTTTCTGTTTTTAATTTAATAAGTACAGTCTGCGAATTATGTGTCTAGACTTTTAGCCAATCAATCAACCAAGTAAAACGGCCAGGCATTAAATTTGCAGACTGTACACACAAACTCCCAATACAATTAGGTTAATTCGAAAGTCCAAGTCGGTTGACCAAAAAATACAAAACTTGCTTGTCTTTTTTACAACAAAAACAAACAAAAATAAAATATCCAACCAGGTTAAAAGTGACATCAATTTCACAAAGTTGAACTCGAGTGTGTAATAATTTGATTATTTATTTTTATTTGTACAGACATGTCGAACGTGACCCTGACTGACCCTAATTAAAATAAAAATAGAGGCAAAATTGCAACCAAGAAGTACGATCGATCGGCAAAATAACCAAACATAAGTTTCGCAAAGTTTGCAAATGAAATGTTGCATTGCAAAATGTTATGAAACGTGTGTAACAAAATTGTATTCAGACGCTGAAATAAATTCAAGGGGAAAACGACTGAAGGAGTAAGTAATGGGAAAGGTTTGATACTGATATCGGAGCATGAAAGTGCTCCGAGAGAGTGGGAAGGAACACAAAAGAAAGTCAAATATTGTAATGAGACTGATAACGATTGCGTAACGGCAAAGTGGGATGAAATTTTTGTGAAAGGACCACAGAGAGGAGGCAGCCGATAGAGGACTCAGGGAAAGGACCACCTGAAAGGATTCAGAGAGATGGCTCTACAATGATGTCATCGATTGGACGCCGGGCGTCAGCGAAAGAGAGAGAGAGAGAGCGAGAGAGAGCAGCGTCTCGCTACGTTTATCGCAATTTTCGCACTTGACCGCGGGGATGAGTACTACGGCGAGAGAGCCACGCCGGGGATTACCATGTGGAGAGTTGTGCACATGCACGCACACTTGCACGCCAATCCCACCAGTCGGACGGCTGTCCCGAGGGGCGTGTGCGCCTCGTCTGGGTGGGAAAATGCGCCAAAACGGAGGGGACGAAGGAGCGAGTTTGCCGGGACGGATATTTCTCAGTAAGCAAACGGCAACGAGTGCGAGCATGACGCCTCCGCAACCGGGCGTTTTCGCGTGATTTGTTATTATTGCGTCGGGAACAATTGAAACAAACGCAACAAGAACAATAAACCTTGTGCAAGCTTAAACTGTCCGATAGTCCCAACGGCACCTGTTTGTAACGAACCAGGCCGAACCCTGTTGGCTTCCAGTTTCCCGCCCAATTCGCCCGAGGGAGCATCTGTGACTTCCAAGTTAGTGGTTCCTTTCGTGCAACAACTGTGGCTCCAATCAATCAAGCTGGATTCCAAACAGCAGTACGTGTCGCGATTGCACCGCGGCTATCGCAGGCTTAAGATATTGTTCAAGGTAAGAGGGCCTTTGCACCGAATTCACGCGCGCCACTTTGGCAAACCGTTGCGTCCGACCGACCAAAAATTGTGCTCCGCCGATCAATGGGTGTCCGCCCGAGTCTGCACTTCCGATTCAGTCTGGACAAGCCTCAAATACCTTTCGTAACCTGCTTGGTTGAACCAAGTCATCTCGTCCGTCGAATTTGTAAACAGCAACGTTGTTGACTCTGTTGTTGACATTTTTTGGTCCGTCTGGTACTTGACAATTTTGCCAAAAGGGTGCTTGTAGAATCGTTTGTATCCGTACTTTAGATCTTGTCCTTTTCAACCCGTTCATTGATGTGATTTCTCGTTTTTCCCCCTCATTTCTACAAGTTCGTTTTCTTTGAAGACTTTGTTTACACGCAAACTCGCGCTCTTTTGCAATCTTTGTTTATGCATACTCGACCTCATCCGTCACTTGCCAATCGCGTGATTTATTGATCGATTTTGTCGGCCCAGCTTTTTGTCCCTCTGCTAAAGTAATTGAAACACATTATAAGACAAGAACAAGGAGTGCGTTGTTTTTTATGACGTCATATTTTTTTGAGTACAAACAATGATCAGAACTGGCTGACACATATTCCGAAAACAGAGCTTCGATCCGCAAACCCCTGACCTTTGCACAAAAATTACGCAACTCTGCGCAACAACACTACCGTTCGCGGAATTCGTGCACATCACTTTTTCCCCCGATTTCCTGATGGAGAGAGCAAACAAACGAGTCTCGACATCGTCCCCTCTAAAACACACGGTGGTAAATATTTTGTTATTGTACCGCTTCGTGCGTCCGTACGTGTCACGCAATGCATAATTTGTTGTTGGAACATCGTGACGCAAACCAAAACGTTATCCTGTTTTCCCGTCCTTATTTCGCGTCACGTCTTACGCAATTGGACAATGGCGGAATAAAACACCAACGTGCTGAAAAAAAAAAACATTGTCATCCCCCCCCACTTAGCCCCAACACTTCTCTGTTGATAAAATTGTGTAACTAAAACAAAGCTTACGGTTTTTCTTTCTCGGAAACTCTCTTACGAGGAATTTACTCTGCTGCGCCGTTGTAATTGCAATGTTTACATTTCGTCTGAACTGAAAAGAAATGTAAACAAGTTTTGTTTTCAATAATGAATAAACAATCTTACAAATCTAACCTACTTTTTTAATTTGACCTCAATGGAAGAAATAAACAAAATCACAATGTTGTTTTGATGTCCGAACGAAAGATGTAAACAAATGTTGTTTACGATGAGGGAAAACAATCGAATAAAACCAACCGTTCTTTCAGTTCGACCTTTGAAAGGAAACAAAACAAACAACATACTAAAATCGAAACCATTTTTATGAATTTTTAATTGGAAACATCTAAATAACTTTTGTCTTCTCGGGAATGAAGAGGATTAAAGAATTAAAGCCTTTCAAAGGACCTTTCCAAGGAAACAAAATAAAAACAAAGACCAAAACAATTTCTGGAACTAAAGAACATCCACATTAACATTTTCTAATAGAATCAATTTTCTTTTTAGTTCAGCTTGAAAAAGAATAAACGAGCAAAAATGAAAAACAACATGTTTTAATTTCAAAATCTGTGTGTGCAATTCTTCACATACTTTTTTCTCTTGATTTGTAAACATGTCAATCTGCGACAATCTTGATTTTATGTTTCGCAAACGGCAAGTTTTTTTTTCTTTACATAAAAAGAAAGAGAGAGAGAGAGAGAGAAAAAAAAAAGTTGCCACGGCCGAGAAGCCATCGAGCGTTCCTCTGCGGAATGCGTTTCTTTTCAATTTGTTTACGTTGGGTTGTTGTGCATTGCGCGCGGCCGACCCGAGACGGCATAAATTACGTAACGGAAAGTGGCTAGCGAGCGTGCGCTTCGGAATTCAACTGGAATGCCAGGCTCCACGCGCGCATACAATTTTTTTTTCTTCTTTCCCCGCGTTCATTTCTTTCACTATCGCGGCATGGGGAAAAGTCTATCCGCGAACTTATGAGAATTGCACGTGACCTGCTTTCGCGCAACCGTGTTCCGCTACGGAGAACTCTCGACGGAAACGCGATTGTTTATTTTGAACGCTGCTTATTGTTTCCCCTTCCCCCCGCCACCCAAAGGTCAAACATATTTACGTTGTTGCAAATTTTGTCGAAAACTAAATTTACGTTGCAATCCAGGCAATGTTTGCGGATGCCGCTTGTGACGTCAATCGCGAAATTGTATGCAAACATTTTTGTTTTGTTTTTTTTTCCGTATACGTCAGAGCACAGTTGATAACGGACTTTTTTTTATTTGTCAAACTAAATTTATTTATTTATTAATTTACCTCTTTATATCGTATGAATTGAACGTTAATATCAGGTTTTGTTAACACAGATAGTCTTATTTGTCATTAAAAACCTCAAAAATTCATTCAAAAATTGTTGAACATTTTTGTTTCATTTTCATTTTTAAATGTGCAAAATTAACTTGAACTGTCCTATTTACATTGTTGGAGCTAATTTACTCTTGGCAAATCTTGGAAATAGCACCAAACAACAACATTGTGTTTTTTTTTTCTGGCCTCATGTGTCTTATTCCATGAAGAGGTTAAGGCAGTATCTTCACACGGACATTTTCTCGAAATTTCCCTCACGGACGAAAATATATTTTGAAAATATAAATATATTTTTCTACATAAAATAACTGACTACATAATTTACATAAATATCTACATAACTTATATAAATGGCGCTTATAAATTTCATTATATAAAATTAAAAAATATAAAATAAAATATAAAATAAAATATAGTTTTTATACAAAAAGTTTATAAAAAGTGGCAATAAGGTGTATATATTTTATATATTTTTAGTGTTTATATTTTCGTCCGTGAGAGTTAAATTACAATTGAATCCAGAAATATATATAATACATTTTAAAGTAGTATGATATGAAATGTGTTATTTTTACACTTTCTGTGTTTTGTTTGTTCATTGATACCTGATGATATATCTTTGTTTATCAACAAAACTTAATTTTCCTTGGTCCAAAAATTGATCCTAATTAAGGGTTAAGGATGAAAAAGGTACCGCCCGAAGGTTCACAGTGCGAAACGAAGTTTGAGCTCAAAAATATAATGGTCGTTAAATTTGAAAACGGGAAACGGTTTCTGCCAGACGCTAGGATTAATATTGTTTTTTTTCTCTCTCCCCCCCTCTCTCTCTTCTGGCCCTCGAAAGCGCGGCGGCTTTTTCTCAAGTGCGTTCCAATTTAGCTCACGCCAGGCATCGGCGCAACGATGCTTCAGCGTCTGCGAATGCGAAACATCTTATTCACAGGCGTGTGCTTCTGATGCGCGCGCGAATACCGTTTCCTTCTCCCTCTCTCTCGCTCCGGCTATCTTGCTCGCACTCGTGACGCACGGCAGGTCCGAATATTGGATTAATCACGCGCAGTCATATTTTCGTCGGAACGTTATCTTCTATTATCAGCAAAATTTCTTCCACTTTGCGATAACATTTTGATACACAAAGCGACAAAACAGATTGTTATTGTTCTTCATTGATGTTTGTTTCAAAAATCGTCAAACGAAAACAAAAAAGTGAGAGAGACAGAAAAAAAACAAACAATGCGTCAGCGGACCAAAATGTATAACCGAACAGAGTTTGAAAATATCGATTCTTCTTGTGCAGACTTTTGCCACGTGACGTCATCACGGGTCTATGAAAATAACCCGAGCGAGTTTGACCTTTGAATGTTGTTCTCGCTCTTTGGTGGCCGCGAAGAAAGATGTGCAGCTCCATTTGTCAATTTCTTTTCTCTTGGTTTTCGCGATAGCACATAAATTATTCTCGTCGACTTGTTTTTCGTACGTTTGATCGAATTTCAAGGACAGGGGGGGACGCGAAAAAAAAAATTTTTTTTTTTCACCTCTTCGTTATCTCTAAAATTGTATTTCATATCTTGGAAAAACATTTGACGTATTATTTATAACGAAGAAATTGAAATTTAATCGACGTGTTATTTAAATGAACCATTAAATCTAATTGAACGATTTGATTATTTGGATCTGAAATGAAAAACAAGATTACTGTCTTCACTTTTTTTAATTTATTGAACAAAAAAAAATTTTTTCCAAGTTTAAAAATATACTTTCTTTAAAAAAAAAAAAAAAAACAATTTGGATCAAAAATAAATTATTTGAAAATGTGGTTACATTAAAGAATTTGATAACAATTTTCGAACTGTTTTTTTTTTTTCTGTTTTTGTCTCAATCAGATATGATTGGGCGTTCAAATATTTAACGAGAGGAAGTAGAGACCTTGCGTGGAAAAACAAAAGAGCGTGCGACGACACCGAAGAAACGCACAAGGGAGGGGGTTGAATGAGCGAGAAGACGCGAGATGCGCGGGACTAAAATTAGAATGCCTGCAGGAATGCCGCTGGGTGGTGTGTACTGGACGAACTGCGATGTCGCCAAACGAGAAAATCGACACGAATGAAAGAAGGATGTACTTTTACGGCTCGGCGCGGGAAAGTGCAAGACGCCATAACATCGTTGGGTACCCGCGCAAAAAGTGAGGTTATTTCTGTTCCGCAACGCCCCCCTTCTCACGTTTTGCCCGAGTGAACGGCTGTTATTTGTCAACAAGAAATTTTTGTTTACAAACGGCTGGACACAACGAAGGAGAGATAATTGGACGTGATTTATAGTCGCAAGACGCGACAACATTGCAGTTGTAAACCATCGTTTTTATCCTGCTATTTTACCATGGGTGCCAAAATTGAGGTTAGAACCGATCTTTGGAGATTTGAATCTCAAAAAACTTGTGATGACAACTTTACACGACTCATTCATTCAACCATGTGTGCGGATGAACAAAAAAACGATCATCATTTTTGTTGAGAAAAAAAAAAAACAAAACAAAACAAAAGGAGCAAAGAATACAGCAGATTGGTATTTTTAAAATATGGAACATCAAAAGTTGGATATCCGCTAATTTGACTGTCAGACTCTTTACTATCCGACAAAAGCGGCGGTCTGAAATATGATAGGCTGGGTTTGATTTTTATACGAGACAATAAAGAGGGAGGAAACGGCGGACTGAGATTCAAATGATTCCTCACAAAGTTGGAGTTCGATTTGATTGTGGCAGCAGAGGGAGCGACAAAAAGGGGAGACAAGAAAAATGCTTTCGAGGTTAACGAACCTGTTATCAAGTGGCAAAAATGTACGACACCCGTCTAATTCGGTTCGGGCGCAGCGAAAAGAGAGGAAAAAATGACGCCGGCCGTGAATAGGCGGACCGTTGCGAAACTCAGAAGAAAAAGGAAATAGAAGCAAAACAAGAACGCCGACTGAATGAAAAAGTGCGCCTGCGGAATGCGCGCGCGCAGACGTTGATCCGCACATTTTGTGTTGTAGCCTTTTGTGGGGTCCCGTGGGTAAACCGACGGAATAGATAAGCAGCTAAATAAATGAGTGAATAAGACGAGTCAAGGCGAGTAGTCGGGCCGGTGGCTTCTCGGGCGAATGCTCGATGAGGTCGTCGTCCGAACACGCATGGCTGACGCCGCGGGGTACGGCTTGCAACCGGCCTGGGAAGAATTAGAGGCCGCGCATATTTCGCTCATCCTTCGTTCATACGTGCATTTCCAATCAGTCGTTTCTTTGCGCCCATCAAATAAATCAACGCCAAAAACGATCTTCCTGCTTGGATCCTGCTGACATTCTTCAAACATTTGTTTTCCCGCCAAAATCAAAGTTTAAACTTCATCCATTTTGACATCCTCTTGAAACGTGAAAACAAATCATTTGTTTACATCGCAAATTGTAAACAATAAATTGGTTTGTAACAATTATTTTGCTGCTACGAAAGAATAAATAATAACAATGATGATAAAGTCCAGAGGGTCAAACAATAATTGTTTGTAAGAAATAAAAAATGTAACACTTTGGGTTATAAGTGTTACATTTTTTTATTTGGATTAATGTCCATCAGGTGATTCTTGAACTTTCAAAGAATCGTTCAAATATATTTTGTCTGATGAAACCAATTGTTATGCGACCTTGACACGTATTTGTAAACAACCAGCTTTTCGTATTACCTAAGTCAATTGTTTTTACACAAAAAAAAAAATAATTCATGACTTCTGTCACACTTGTTCACATTTTTTGATGCTGTAGAAACTCTGTGTACGCTGTTTAGTTTCACGTTTGTATGCCATTCGGAAAAAAAACGTCCGCTAGGTAAATTGGACATGACAAAACGTTTCTATTGACCTAACTCTGTTATCAGTGAGACTTCGTAATGTTAGCGCCACCAGCGGCTGTTGTTAACACAACGTCATTGTCGTTTCGCAACAATTTGAAAAACGCTGACGCTACTAAACACACGAAACAAGTGGTCTGTGATTTCATCGGTAAACATATTTCGAGATGGGAAAAGTTCGTGGTATCATATACATGAGAACAACGTTTTAACAATTTTGCAAAAAGTGAGGTTAGGAGTAAATTGAAAAGACATATTAAAACTATCTGAAGGATTGTTATTGTCCCAATAAAATGACGTTGCAAAACAATAACGACCTCCAAGCATCATGGACTAATTAAAAAAAAGCACGCAAAATAACAACTCGGAGTTGTTATTTTCAAACTTATCAGATAACGAGGCAATAAAAGCAAGGCGTCATTTGTGTGTTTAGCAAGCCGATGGGTCCAGAACAAACAAAGATTTGATGACGCGGGAGAAAAAGAAATTGCTACATCACAGGATGGCTTTGCCGCGGAAAATCACGCACGTGTTGACGTCAATTGTTGGACGCGGCAATGACGCAGCCAGGCATCGCACGAAATTGCGAACACGCGCGCATTCCACGCATACTTTACGGTCAATTAAAAGGCAACGGAAGGCCTTCGCCTTCTGAACGGGCGTTTAGCAACAGCAAGGAATGCCGAAGTTCAGTGCATCTTCCGGCAATGTCAATCACCCTGCGATGAATAACGAAAGAACCGCCGAAAGAGCGTTCCGAGAACTCAGCCTTGCGCTTTGTCCGAGAGAAAAACCTCGAAAATAAGCGGCATGGGGGATCAGCAAAAAAATGTGGGTTCATCGGCCCGGTTCACACGATGACGTCTTTTCATAGATATGTCCCCTGATAAAAAAAGGTGTGGCTTGTGGTGAGGTCATTGTATCTTGTCTTTCATACTTCCACGAAATGGAAAACATAATGGACCTCGTTAAGGTGATATGCCATTGGGACATTCTATCTCTCTCGCACAATTTAGTTATTTTCTGATTTATTATTTTTGACAAATAATTTAAAAAAAAAAAAAAGTTCGTTTGGGCTTTCACAGTCAATTATTTGTTTGTTTTATTTAATTTAATTTAATTTGTTTAATTCCCCAAACTCGTGTTTCGGAAGGTCGGGGGTTCAAATCCCTCTCGGCTGATCACTTGGAAAAAGTTGCATTAACATCTAAATTGTGTCTTATCTTGTTTGTTTCGAGACAAATTGATTTTGATTGTTTTGTTTGGTGAGTTTTTGAGGACAACTGATTTTGAGCTTAGCAATTAGTATCGATCTCTTGTTGTCGTTCCACTGCAGAAACAAGAACAAAGGATCTGACTAAAAGACCGTCCGGTCTAAAAAGTTCAGATAAGATAGATGGCTCTCTTATCTCTCATTTCGAATGAAACGCACCGATGTCACGCTGTAAACACTCAACGTCCTAGAGGAGTTCTCGCGGTGATGAAATATTGCGAAAGTCAATGCTTTTGAGATTTTGAGGTTAGGGTGAGAACAACTGGTGCAAACCACATGCCTTAATTGGACGTCCAGTTTTACTTGGAATTAACAACGCCAAACAGCTGTTGCTAGGCCAATAACGCGTAAACAAGACCGTCACGAGGCTAACGCCGGAGTATGCAACCTTGCGATTTCTCCTTCGTTCGCGGGCCTTATTCCTTGAACAACAAATCTTCTCACGGTGTCGATAGTCTGTTTCGTAACTGTTTCCAAGGAACGGCGTTGTTCAACGCCGGTGAAAATAACAAGGCAAAGTCAAACGAGATAGTGAACTTGTTTTGAAAATCACTTGCTTTATTGAATTTGGGAAGAAGTTGGCTCAAAGCTGACATGATTGACAGTTTGAAACCTGTCGGACGAAATTTGCTTTCCCTTTTAAAAAGAAACCCCCTATAAAAGTAAAATCCAACAAATATTATTACCATTAACAACCAACTGTTTGTTGTTTACAAATAACAAAATGATGCTGCTTTATTTATGACCCAATGACCTTGTTTTGACCGGCGTATGCAAATGTTTTATTCCGTTGTTATTGTTTGAAAAATCAAGCCATTAACAAACAGTGCGACAAAAAAGGTGCCAACAAGGCAACATCATGTTTGTTGATGATAACTATAAGCAAACGAGGTTACGGACAATTGAAAGTTACCAAACGGATATAAAAAAAGTGCACAGTTTCACCTCGGTATATATTTTTTGTATACGATGATCACGCGAAATATCGAGATGAAATTAGAGCCAAGTTCAATCGTCAAGTTTTGATATAGATAAGCCGACAAGACGGTGATGTCACATCCGGTGTAACTTCCTGATACCGTTAGCGGATGTGCGAATCAACTGGCGGACACTGCGCGAACCCAATTCCTAAGTAAGCCGCGGATAGAATTCATTAACCGAGCGTGTTTCATGGCATGAATGAAAGGAATACTATGGGATTGGTGTAACGACGCACATCCCGCGCGCGTTGCATGAATGATGTTGCAATGACGAAAGAGCAAGACAGAAAATGAGAAGGAGACTCGATCTAACGAAATGCTTTTTGTGTTACAGCGTGTGGCGAATCAGACGCTTACCACTTCGCCACAACCGGCAATAACGGTGGAGGGGCCGGTTTTAAAAATGGCTCCACCGACGAATGACGTCACCAACGGGGTCGTGGCGTCCACAGACACCCTCACCGACACCAGGGTGCCACCAACCAACAACCCTCTTCTTACCGCTACAAACCCCACTACACACAAACGCAGTGCCAAGGACTTTATCTTTGGCAAAGTCATTGGAGAGGGCAGCTTTTCTACCGTAAGTACTTGAAAAATGGAGATACATGAATTTTGAAAAAAAAACGAGAGTTGGAGAGCTCCCTCCAAACTCAAAATTAATGAATTCATTCAAAATATGAAAAATCCTAAATAATTTCAACAAAACTGAAATTTAATTAATTTAATTTAACTTTATTATAATAATAACATTTTATATTAAATGTCATAAATCGTCGTAAATTGTGTGTTAATAAAAACCAAAGGAATCAAGAGACAAAGCCGTAATAGACAAGATGACATTGACTTTTGTCCGGACATAATAAAACGTGAAGAATGTCGTTGTCATTCATAAATAACAAACTATTGTTGAAATAAAACAATAAAATTAGCACGGAAGCATGACTCAATGGCCAAGTCCGCGTTTCCGGTCAAACAGCCGGGCTTGCCATATTTTGCTCGACGGTGGGCGTCGTGTCCGTTCACCCAGCGTGTGTATATTTGCATCCTACTCATCATCCACATAGCGCCCACGACGGACAGCCGATAATAAATTTGACGAAACGCCGGCATATCCGGTGCTGTTGCAAAATCATGGTGACAGTGCGCGCCGGTCCAGTATCGCTGTTGCAGCTAGTGGCTTATACCTCCCCATGTGGGCAGACAGTAGTTTCACTTTTCCCTTGATCATAAATACACCTACAAGCCATTTCACAGGAAGTAACATTCCCTTTGCCAATTTATCAATGATATTAAATGTTCTCATTCAAAACTTTTGCACTCTTCTTTTATCTTGTTTTTTTTTTTTTTTTTTTTTTTTTTTTTTTTTTTTTTTTTTTTTTTTTTTTTTTTTTTTTTTTTTTTTTTTTTTTTTTTTTTTTTTTTTTTACTTTCAATTATGCGAAAAAAGCAATGCCCACAGAATCACGTCACGCACTTGGATGGAAAATAGTAATGGCAAACACTTGTGAAATTGATAACAATGTATCCACAATTGCTCAACAATAATAATGAATCGTTTATTTTTGTGTCTGATATTTAGCTGTTCTTTTTGTTTGTTTACCTTGGTGGCTGTTTTGTTTGTCTTCTGCAAAATGAATGACGAATCTCGGAGGAAATTTTCATTGGCCGTGTTCGATTAGTCATTTGTTATAAATATTGCTGAACCATAAGACAAGCGAGACAGCGCAGAACCGCGAGCGAGACGAAACACACCAGGTATGTTGCGAACAAAACTGTAAACAAGTTATTGGGGTTAACTCGCGACGTTCGCTGAATCACTCGATATCTCATTATGGTTTGTGTTTTCGGAATTATCATAAGCCAACTGAAACGACAGTTCCACGTCCTCAATAAGTTGGCAATTATTTCCCTGGTACTTTCAGTTTGAAAGTCAACGAAATTCCGACCAAATTGTTGTTCGTTGCCTTTTACCACGACATTCCAACTTGACAGACAATCTGCTGATGTTTACAAACAACTTGTCATCTGTTGCTGGTTGCGCTCATAACAATAACAAACAACGACAATAACACCGACTGTTCAAAATATCGTACATTGTTCAACATTCGATATAACCTAAAACTGGTCCTAAGACAAGTCAATGTATATCTTTTTTGTTACTGTTAAGAACTGATTTATGATAATTTTGTTCGAAAATAACATCGCCAATGTTTGTTTACAAGATGTCGACGGGCAAAATAAAAAAATGTGTACGCAAATGTTTTGCGGTTGAAACTTGCGGGTAAACATGGCTCGCTTTCACTGAACCGTCGCTTTCGACGTTTCACAAACTCAGATACCAGGCAAAGCAGTTTGAGCAATCGGGATTGTTTTGACTCATGCCATTACCTCATCGGCACCATATCCACGAAGCACACGCAAACGTTTCTGCACATGACTCAGGTCTTATTCACGTCCTACTTTCATTATGTGACACGTTTCGCACTTCCTCTCCCACCTACGGGGCTCGTCGGCATTCTTTCGGTGTACGCAAAGCGTAAACACCCGGCTATTAATAATGCGCTCTTGTTTTTCATTACATCACACGTCGTTTATTCGAGACTCTAAAACTAAGCGCCGTCGCGACGAAAAAATAGCCGAGATGATTAATTACGACCGATCAAAAACTGCAATGGGATATGTCTGCTTATTTGGTCTGACGTAACTCCAAGAGAATGTCTCTTGGACGTTTTTATCCTGTTGAACCATTATTACTTTTTTTTTTTTTTTTTTTTTTTTTTTTTTTTTTTTTTTTTTTTTTTTTTTTTTTTTTTTTTTTTTTTTTTTTTTTTTTTCTGCAAAAATTGCAAACTTTATCAGTTAAGAAATTCGAAAAAATGTTCAATCTAGAGAGAAGTAGTATAATTTCCTTGTTTTTTTAAACTTTTTTTTTTTTTTTTGAAAAAAAAGAACGATTGCTTTTTATCTTACTTTTGATTATTACAATAACTGTTGCATAATAGAAGCTTTTATAATTTTTCTTTTTTTGACAAAACAACTTGGATTATGTAAATCTAAGAATAAATCTAAAAATGTGTTTCGTCGAAATTATCAGAAATTGAATAATTATTTCTAGTGAACAAAAAAAAATGTGAAAAGAAATCAACAAGTTGAGATAAAGAGGATAGAAATAAAAAAATAGCAAGGAAAAGGGGGGGGGGGGAATTAAAATGTCCAGACGCAAAAAGTTTGTAGTTTTCCAATTGGTCGCTTGATAATTGTGAACAATCGTGTGCAACTTTTATGCTAAACCATTTCATGTGATATTTCTTATCGCTCACGGCGGTGTCATGTGAATGATTTGGTATTTAAAAAGAAATTAATATCAAGGCTTCAAAACAAAAATCTTTTTCTTTTTCTTTCAACGTTATTATTATTTCAGTAACCAGATATTCGTTTGCTGATTAGTTCTTGTTTTTTGTCCCTGCAGGTGTACCTGGCGAAGGACATCCACAGCAACAAGGAGTACGCGATCAAGGTCTGCGACAAGCGCTACATCATCCGGGAAAAGAAGACGGAATACGTGAAACGCGAAAAGGAAGTTCTGAACATGCTGGCAGGTGCGAAGCACTCGTTTGTCCGCCTGTTCTGCACGTTCCAGGACATGGAGCGACTCTACTTCGTGCTGTCCTACGCGAAGAACGGCGAGCTGCTGCCTTACATCACCAAGGTCGGCTCGTTCGACATCGAGTGCACGAAATTTTACTCCGCTGAGATTCTTCGGGGCCTCGAGTACCTTCACGGCCTGGGTATCATCCACCGGGACCTCAAGCCAGAGAACATCCTGCTGGACGAGAAGATGCACATCCTCATCACCGATTTCGGCAGTGCCAAGATCCTTAAGGACGAGCCGGAGAGCGCGCCGAGCAGTTCGCAGGAGAGCCACACGACCGAGGAGAGGGACCCGGACGAGGGCGAACTGAAGCCCCGGGCCAGACGGAGTTCGTTCGTCGGGACGGCTCAGTACGTCTCGCCGGAGGTGCTGACGGCGCGAACCACGAGTCGGGCCTCGGACCTCTGGGCGCTCGGCTGCATCGTGTACCAGATGGTGGCTGGGCTACCGCCGTTTCGTTCGCGCAGCGAGTACCTTATCTTCCAGAAGGTGCTCACGCTCAACTACGAGATTCCAGACGGCTTTTGCGAGCTTGCCCGGTCTCTCGTTAGCCAGCTCCTTGTGGTGGACCCGGTGAGGCGGCTGGGCGCGCTGGACGAGCACGGCGCGGGCTACCCGAGTATCCGCGCCCACCCCTTCTTCCAGGGCGTCGACTTCGAGACGCTCCACGAACAGACGCCGCCCCAGATCTACCCCTACCTGCCCGGCACCTCCGAGCACGAGGAGTTGCGCTCGCAGTATCGCGTGCCCAACCACCTCGAGCCCGGCCTCGACGACAAACAGCTTACGAGACTGCTTGGTCTGGGTATAGGCGGCGAGGAACCCGAGGCCAAAGTCGAGGCGCCCCAGCCCCAACCTCAACTCGAAGTCCAGCCCAGCAAGAAGACCAACATCGCCGACCTGTCGCCCGAGGAGATCAAGCAGCGGCTCGAACACCAGAGGCAAAGCAGCCAGTGGCACCAGTTCGTTGACAATCACCTGATCTTGAAGCACGGCATTGTCAACAAGAGAAAAGGCCTGTTTGCCAGACGACGCATGCTCCTGCTCACCACTGGTCCCCACCTATTCTACGTCGACCCAGTCGCGATGGTGCTCAAGGGCGAGATACAGTTCAGCCCCGAGCTCAGGGTCGAGCCCAAGAACTTCAAGATCTTCTTTGTTCACACGGTAATTCATCCAGTTCAACTTGGTGCTTTTAAAACTGGTTGCGATCATTGTGACGTGGATCATCTCTCGATTCTTTTAGTATTTCGATTATGTTTTGTTTGTTTATTCTTGTTTGTAATTTATTCTTAGAGATAATGTAAATGTAATTTTGTAAATGTCAATGTGGTTTTTGTTTAAATTTTTCCTCAAAAATTGTTCAGTTTGAAATAATGAAGTTTACAGTCCATAAATTCGGTTGAGGAATGTTATTTAACAATTTATAAAAAGTTGCTTGTTGTCGGGACGAATTCAATATCAAGCTTGATTAGTATTCATCAGACTATAATGAGCAACGAGACAAAGTAATTGCAAAGGCGATCATAATTTCATGATTCTTTGCGATTGAACAAATTATCCGTAATTATTTCTGTGGAGGAGAATATTTCAATAATTCCTTCACGAATTATCCTCGTGATCGTCTCCGTGTAAACAAATTTGTTCGATTCAATGTGTATCGTATTATTGAAGAAATCGCCTTTTTTTCTTACTCTTGACAACGTCTACCGTTGATAACGAATTAATTGCTCTTTAATTAACTGGCGAAACTGGATAATTTTTTCAACTAATTAGCCTCATTGTTAAAAGAATCGATTAATATGACAGAATAATAGAGACAATAATAAAACTAAAATAAAAAGTTACAATTTAAAAGTAACTAATTGTGACAATTTTTTTCTCTAACAGCCAAACCGAACTTACTATCTGGAGGATCCGGAGGGCTTCGCGTTGGACTGGTGTTGTGCGATTGAAGAGATGCGCATCCATTGTTACGGCAAGGAGAGCACGTCGTAAAATATGGAACCAAAAAAGAAAAAAAGAAGACTGGCCGAAATTCGTGCGACCTTTGATCTGCCGTGACCTTTGACCCCGGAACAGCAGACGGAGGATAAAAACAAGTGGAATTGTTTCGTGTCGTCACTAGTTGTTGTGCATTGTTTTAGGGATGACGATTACTTAGACTGATGATGAATTTAGCAGCGACGAAGCGTAGATTACTGTCCTAGAATAATAATCAATTTGTAGATAATGAGAAAAAGTAACCTGTTGTTGTACTGAACAAAATGGATCGTTGCACCGAGGATCAACTTGACAAATTATTCGTCTGAATTAAAACAGAGATGAAATGGTTTGAAACAAATTTTAATAAGAAGTCAAAATGAAAAATTACAGGAAAAATAATACGCTAAGAAAATTCTTGTATCAATGTTTGTCAATGAATAAGATGAATAGTTTATCTCGGTTGGTGTTCGGAAATATTAGTTTCTGCCTTTTGTCCGTTTCGGTTGTTATATTTATTGAGTTTGCCCCATCTTGAAGGAACAAATTGTATCGAAGAATGGGTTTTAGATTTTATGTCAATATTAAATTTTGACAACGTCTATGATTTGTCAAAATTAACACAATTAAATTGCAATCATACAAATTCTATGATTGTTCGATTTTATTTTACAAATTATTCTGTTGTTTTTTTTTTTTTTTCTAATCAATCTGTCTGTTTTGTAAATTGCTCAAAAGTTTACTTTCTCGCTAAACCGAGTATGTTTTCCTGATTTAAAGTTCAACAATAGGCTTTGCTAGATAATTTGCACCTTTTTTTAAATGTATTTTTTAGATTAAGAAAACAATGTGTTCTTTAATATAAATTAATTGTACAAGAGAAAAATGAAATATATATATATATATAATCGGTGCCTTCGCAAAGTACACAAAGTAAAATTCGTCATGGATATCAAAATTGTACTCATTGTAGCAGTGTGAGTCGTAACCGAATAACATCGTATGCAATAAACGTACTTTATTCTACGTCATTTTATCAAAGAACTGTCCTTCGTTACTTTCATTTATTATTTTGCATCGTCATCATTAAAAAGAATGCGTTCATTATACTGGTACGGGTGCAAACGTGCGCAAATGTTTGCAACGCTTAACTTAGTTCAGATCGTGACTTGCTTGTGAAAAAAAATTCTCTATTCTTTTTCACTTATTTATTTTTTATTCTTAATATCGAAATGACAGTGAAATTAAATGAAATTGTCAAGTCACAGAAGAAAAATGAAAGCTTTTTTTTCTATTTTCGCAAGCTTCGGAGTAATTGTAATTTAGTAGGCACTGTAAATTTTGTTGGTTCGTTGGTTCAACCTAGTGTAATGTTTTATTGTAAATAAAAGAGAAAGCAAAAGATATTTATATATGTACATATTTAAATATTTATTATTTGTGAATATAAATTAGGCGTAAAAGAGACTTGTAAATAAAAGTTTGTAGAGGGGCGTCACTGAAAGCCACGTGCGTTCTTCCGATTACACTCACACAGGGTATTTAGTCAAAGCCGAGCGTCGTTTGCGGGTGTTCGAAAAAACGCAACGTTGTCCTTGGAAGCCCAGCGATCTGTCCAAAATGACCGCTTTTGGCGGGTTGCGCACGGCACAAGCGGGCGCTTCGCGAGCATTACGTTCGGCTGTGTTTTTTAATTTAAGTCAACCGGTTGCTTTCTTTTAAGTTGCTCCGAAAATCAACTTTTCACAATGTAAAATCTCCTGTCAACCTTGCATTAAATCTGCGGCTCTTGTAACGAATATATATTTTTTTTTGCAATGAACCTACTCGAAGTGTAAATAAATCATCTTTGTGCATCACACCGTCAAGTCTTAATTTTGCGTTTGTGTAAAACCTCGTTTGTTGATTTCTCGTTGACAAAAGTCTACAGAATCATTGAATTACTGGCTGAAAAAATTAGCCACGCAGCTCTCTCGATTGTACGACATTGTTCGCCTGTTTTCGACGTGTGAACAAAAAGAAACGCTTCACCTAATTATCGCAGTATTATCAATTGTGACTTGATATTTTCGTAAGCCCGAAAACAAAATGACAACTTTCGTTTTGTATGTGATCATCATTTTGTGAACACAATTTTTAATTATAGTAGAAAATAAAATGTGTCGGAAGTATCACGCCTCATAACGTAACACGGATACATTCACGTGTACATGTTACTTTGGCTCTATACGAAACATTGCATTTACACATACACGAGAACACTGGCGCGAAGTTTAACATCAATTAAGACTCTGTAAATAGTTAGTGTGTAATAAGCTAGTAGATAAGTCATAATTGCTAATAAATTTATTTATAAAATAAATTTTTGAAGTACCACAGTTGGATTCAATTTTTTAGTCTAGATCCTATGACATTCACATTTTCATCTTTTGAATACATACAGTGGTTCTAGCGAAAACCTTCAAAATAACAGTTTTTTTAATGAAAATGAGTTATAACGTTTCAATTTTTTATTTCAAGTTTTTTTAAAATTTAATTGATCTAAAATCATTTACATAATCACCTGATATAAAGAGAAATTAAAAACAAAAAAAGATGAAGTCAATTCGTCATTTACAATTTAAGTTATACAACTCATATATTTTTGCATATACATTATTTTTATCAACTTTATTTTTATATTTTGCAAACAAAAAATAACTAAAGATCAATTTTTAATGAAATTCTGATATTTTTTACTAGAACCACCTTAGTTGCGACCATCTGTCGAAGTGACTATGTAAAAACAAATTTTTTTAACCAAAACCTGTATTTATTCATATATTTAAAAAAAAAAAACAAATTATATTTCACAAATTATATAATGTGTACATGCAATAAATAAATGAATTCGAGTAATAAAACAAATTCAAACAAATTTTTAATTAAACCATAAATAGAAGCTATAAAAGTGCCTTTGCAACTTGTTTGACTATTTTTTTGTAATGGACTTATCAAAAAGAAAAAAAAGAAAAATTCAAACAAAGTTTTTGCATTTTCTTCTTGATAGACGGTCCCTTCAAAGAAAATGTAGAATTCGATGTTTCATACGATGTATAAACCAAAATCATTTCACGTTTTTGGCACATGTTTTAAAATATGCTTTTTCAGATCAGGCATATTTTTAGGTATATAAGAACATTTATGGCACGCAATTGAAGAATTTATATTGTTCTCTTGCTCCGCAGTATCTATGGGTTTCAACTCTCCTTCCTCCTTCAGTTGTCGGATTACTTCTGAAAATTGTAGAACAATTTCAACAAATGAAAATAAATGAATGTAACAAGATTAGAAAACAATTAAAAAAAAACCAATGAACTAATTTTGGATGTTTACCTTCAGATCTCAGAAAAAATGGCGTAGTAAATGAATTCCAATGGTATTTGTTTTTCAAACAAGGGCTATCAAGGTCGGAACTTATCACGTGCAGATGCAATCTGTACATGCTGGGAATAGCATGATAACCGATCCTGTAACACAAATTTTCATAAACAAATCAATTAAAAATTAACCTCAAACTTAATTTTTCATCCCACAATCAACTTCCAGGCATGTAAACAAACGTTAAACTGATTATTTATTTTGAATTATTGTGTTTCTTTTTATCAAAGTAAATATTGTTTTTACATGAACGAGTATTCCGGATGTTGACCAGCAAGTTCCCTGCCAACTTTGTCCATGTGTTCGAGAAGACTTTCATGACTTTTGATGATCTCCCGGATTGAGGGGATGTCCTCCCGAGGTATGATTAAATAATGGAACCTAGCTTTTGGATATTTGTCTCGAATTGCAACCACCAACTCGTCCTCCTTCACAATAGAATTGGGATTCTTCATCGATTCCACTAAACCGTGGCTCCAGTGCATCTTTTTCGCTGGCGGAGCTGAAGAGTCGGTGCTCGTTGGTTTTCGATTCATTGACAAGTTTCGTGTAAACAATCGGAACATCAAAACACATACTTGAACTTCATCTGGTGAATGATCAAAATTATTTCACCAGGTTCGTTTGGAACTAGGAAAGTTTTTCAGTTGGTAATCCTAACTAAAAAAAATGGCGGTTTGTACATTCAAAAAACAAATCGCAAAAAATGTGTCGAGTAGGCAAAAGAAGAATTCTCTTTTTATTGCAATAAACTTAACATAATGATCATGAAACCACAGTGTTAAGTTTATTTACTGCTTAGTCACTGCTTTTATAAAATACAATAAAACGCCAGTGATTGACATTGTAGGGCACCTGGTGTGAGTACACGCTGATTTAGCAAATTGTGACCAAATGCAGATGTGAAAAGTACTAAATTAGCAAAAATTCGCAGGTCTAATTGCTGAACTGATATCATGTATCAAAGATACATTATATTTTTCTAGATGAAATCGGTAATATAATTATTTGATAATTAATTAATTAAACTGATTTTATTGTTATAAAATATGCGGGGCATGACAAAGTAGCAGAATCAAAACGCTGCACGCACGTTTGTACACATCACACACGCAAAAAAATGTTCTATTCAAAATTCATTTATTGCAAAACTAATATACATATTTCCACATCTTAAAATTACGAACTATAAATTATCATTAACTGTATACAGGCACTGAATCGGTTAAATCGATCTCGTGAAATCCCAAAAAATCAAAAAAAATACACAATTCTGCTCCGAATGTACTCGTATCTTTGAGATTGATGCTGTGGTATACATTGAATTGAACTGAATTCATAAATCCCTTTGAATGTGCGCAGCGTGTCAACAACAACAACAACAAAACAACCAATCATCACAACTCAAAAAATGTTCAATTTTAAGTTTACAGAAAACTTAATGTCTATCTATGTTACAAAGCATCAGCAGGTTTTTTTTAGTAATCCAACGCCCATTCGTTTTCTTGCAGAAACGAGTCCACGACTTCTTTCATTGCAAGGTTGGGTGTTAGCTGGTCCTGGGTCAGACGTACCCGGGTCACTGGATCAAAGTGACCCACGCGCTGGAGGTGTTCCTCGATGTCTTTTCGCTCGTACGTTATACCGCTTGGCGTGATTACCGGTTCACGTAAAATTTCAAAACTTATTTTCCCGCATAAATAGTCTGGAACTTCTCTTTTCTGTGGAAACAAAAAAATTTAATTACAAGCTGTTGAAGTTATTAAAAGTCGCAGTCACCGCAACTACTTAAACATTTTTTGTTAAACAATTAAATAAATTAATTTCTAATTAAAAAACCAACCCGTCTCCTCTCATCTACTTTGGCAAAAAGGTCATTGAGTCTTGTAATCGAAGTTTCCCTTTTCTCCTCGATCTCTGACCGTATAGACGCCAGTTCAGAATCGGACTGCGTGTCCGGCTCCTTGTTACTTTCCTCTTTTATCATTGCTAAACTGTTCTCCGCATCCTTAATGATTAGTTGGTTCAAATAAGATTGTAGTTCAATATCTTGTGCAAGCCTCAGCTCCTCTTTGATTTGCAATCGACGTTTTCGAGCTTGGCGTAGCACGCTGGTCATGTCGTCGCCGTAATTTAATTTCTGTTCTTTTGCCAGGTCCACAGCTGTAAAATTAGATCACTGAATAACGATTTTAGGGGGCCTAAAAGCCACGTCTCAGAAGCTCATCAAGTTCGACCAAATAATCTAATCGAATACTTTTGGCAATCCAGTTTGGTTGTTTTTTCTTCTTTTGATTCTCGTACTAATTAAATAATCATTTTGCGTCGTTACGCACGTTAAAAAAATCCATTACATCATTTTTTTTTTTCACAAGCAATAAAATTATTTTGTTTCAGAAATAAAAAGTTTACCTCTTTGAAGATGCTTGACTGCTTCATCTAAAAGTTCCATTTCTAACAAAGCCAAGCCTAAAAAAAAGTGGCCTTTTACTAAACAAGGGTCCATGTCCAAAGCACGTTTTGAATCCTGACAAGCCGACTCCCATCGTTTCAATTTCAACTGGCACAGTGCTCTGTTAGTAAAGTACAGCGGTTGCGTTGGATTTTTGATCTGTCAAATTTGAACATATGTTAAAATAATAAACTTTGCAACTCAGAATAACAAATAATTGTATTCAAAAGGGATTCATAGCAAAGTCGAACGCCGAAAGTCAATAACAAAAGTTGACATTGGGAACAAGAATGAAAGTTTAATCAAAACAATGATCCGTTACTCACTATTGCCTTGTTGTAACAATTGATCGCCTCCTCGTATTTGTGCAGACTGTAGAACTGGTTGCCCTGCTCCTTCAGCTCTTTATCTGACAAATTTGCAGTTGAGTACATTTTACTCATTGTTGTTTTTGTTTCGGAGCCTCGGGAGGCAAACTGCGAGGGACACAAGGATTCACATAAGGTAACGTTGCTTTTCGAACCAAAACGAACGGCGCCAGCAAATAACCAAAAGCAACTTTTTGTTTTTTTATAAGTACCAGGACACAATGGAGTTCAATGGAATTCAGCTGAGTCTGACGATAACAATGCACTCACGCATGTTAACACCGCGGAACTGACAAACTTGGACTAACTCAAACGTCAATAGTCGGAACGGCGAAATGTCACGGTGGAACGACTGGAAATTGAAACGGACCGTCGGTAAGGAAGACAACTGTAATGTTTTTGAATTGCCCGCTTGTCCAAAATGTTATTTAAAAGAGTTAACAAAATATCAAAACAAATAAACAAATTTGGAATTTTGTTGGAATAGAATTGTTTTGTGTTAAGGTTTGTTTTTATTTTGATGATGAATTTTACGCGCAATAAAAAACAGGTAGGCAAACTGTGGATTTACAAAAGTGACTCCATAGTGGCTTTCACCAAGCATGACATCCCTAATGACGACGCCCATTCATTCAATCATAGTGACGCCGCCCAGGATTAGCATTCCATAGTTGTTTTTCTCACACAAACAACAATAACAAGACAATTGGGTTACAAACAATTGTGTCAACTTATATTAGGGTCAAGTAGGAGTTGAAAGAATAGTACAAGATGACGTATTTGGAGTCTTTTTGGTTACCATGCATATGGACCAACAACATCAAAACTGGTTGCAAAGCTATCGCGTTTTACTCGGTGGTAAGTTACAAAATTGCTGATTTTTTTGTTCTATTAATTTTTTTCAATTGAAGCCAGTCGAAGGACATGTCTTTATTTTTGTAACAATTTTGTTGAGACTCCAAAATGTAACGTACTGGTTTATTTATGATTTGTTGTTAAATGATAAATGTAAAAATAATTCATTCATTTGTATAAAATAGTTGAACAAAAGCTATTACTAGATAATTATTTCAAATTGAGTATGAATTATGGTAATAAAAAAATGTTTATATTTTTTTATTGTTTCAGGCTATAAGTATTGTACTCATTACACTAGTTTCCTACCAGTTAAATGGAGGAGATTCCACGCAATTGTACAATCCTATGTTTGAAATGGATGTCAGATTTTGTAAGTCGAACAAATTTAAAACTAAACGAAACTTGGTGACTACAAAAATGTTCTATGAAAAGTGAGTTAATTAAGAATTTTCATTTTACAGCCATGCAAGTTATGGGATCGTGTTTCATAGTCTACTTTTTACTGTTGATCATTTCGTCTGGTTTGATGGTCTATGGTATAAACGAAGGAGTACGAGGTTGGCTCCTACCTTGGATTATTTGCTGGTTCATTGCTTGTTTGTTTCAACTTGCTTTTGGACTATGGTTACTCGGAGGCTATTACATTTATGTACGTTTTAATATTTTTGTTTTTTCACTTATAAAATTATTAGTATTACTTACTTAACATTAAAATTCTTAATTTTATATTATATAAATCTGAATATCATTTTCTTACAGTTGCAAGTTGTAACAGCGACTCTATGTATCTGGCTCTGGATGTCGTACAATGTAAGTAAATGAAATCATAAACCAAAAAAAAACAAATGAAAATACTGAAATTTACTAACTGCAAACAATGTTTAATTTCTGCAGATCTATTGCTGGCTTTGCGTATTGACGATGTACAAAATTTTCGAGGAGATGCAATCTCCCAACATTGAACTGCTGTTGCCTTAATGTTGGAAAAAAAATGTAAACATAAGTTTTTGGTCCACTTCGAGGGTGAGATCAATAAAAGTGGTACAAACAAGCGCATAGCAAGATAGTCATGCTGTATTGGAAACAGATCTTACTCTAAAAGTTGCGTTACTTTTAGAGATTATTTTTAAGCAGCTGTATTTAATTAACCTACGAGGACCCCAGTCACACAAGTGCACTTAAAAATGTTGGAAGAATATCACATTTACGAACGTTTTTTTACTATTGAATTGAAGTCCTCGGATGATGAAGAGCTTCGAATCTCATAAAGCTTAACGCACTTAGATTCTTTTATTGCGCCAAAGTGAACAATCTTTGATAGTTATAACGCCTTTTTACCATTTTAAATACGCAGCTTTATATCGAAAGTTTTTTGACAGTTGTATTTTTTACTTGTAATTGCTTGTTTACAAGCTCGATAATTATTCCAAAGTTGCGAGTTGAAATTAAGTTGGTTGTTTATTGACCTGAGACTGACGTTGTCAATAAAGTGTAAGTTATCCGTCCAAACTCAACGACGATAAAGATCGAGTGGAAAAAGATATATTTTTTAGATACAAAATGTTACTTGTTCTTGCAAACATTCGCTGTTGACATTCATTGTTATACGTATATCTGTACCAGATATTCCAGATTTTCAGATATTCAGATGTTGATTTCACAGTCTCATCGTTTTTCGAACAAATTTAAAATTTGTATTTTAATTTATTACACTTGTATGTCAGCATACTAATTTTTGTACATTTATATTTCGTACGATTGAGTGTATGTTCTCGAATTTATTAAATGAAAATAAATAGATGAATAAACATAACATGAAAATGTATGCGGTATTTTATTTTCATAATCACAAGTATCTATTCATTCAAAATTTCATATCAAAGATTACCTCGCAATTGGCGTTCATAAAAAAATTAAAATATCAGAACGAATTTATTTCTAAAATCCCAGAACTATCAACAGCATGTTTTGTAGCTGAATTGTATTCACAAATGGTTATTCTATGTAGAGTGATGCGACATCCGGCAACCCTTGACACTGATCGTAAAGACCCATCAGCGCATATTCATCGACACCACTACTGGACATTTTTATTAAAGATCCACCCCTCCAACTCTTCTTTCAGAGTAGGCCGAAATTTTAATTCCAAGTCACACCTGTAACACCACATCAATTGAAAAACACCCATTTTATTTAATTTTTAAATACCCAAATAATACAAATGGAAAAATAAAAAGATAATAAAACTTTCTTATCATGTCTCCTATTTATTTACTTGAATTCTCATTTAGATTAAGGAATGTTAAAAGTGCCGATGAATTCATTAAACTTCAGTCAGGAGTAGATATAATTAATGCACCCTGCCTAAGTTGTAATTGCATTTAATAAATGCGCTACTGGAAAATGCAACTTTCATTTTCGTTCAAATAATTTTGCTCAGAAATCAATTTTTTGAGAAATTAATTATTATTCATAGGACAAATGACAATTATCATCTCTTATTAAATATATACTTTGTAATATAATGGTAAATGCAATTAATATAGTATTTGAATTTGCAGAAAACAGATAACTACATATTAATTTTTTATACATTTCTCGTTTCTGTTTTACAATTCATTAGGTATAGCTTCTTATTTTTTAATTAAATATTACTTTATCTTGTTTACCATAGAGTACGAATAAATTTTAGTTTATGAGATAGCAAGAAATGGGGCATTTTTATTATTGTTCAAAGAAAATCAAACGTAAATACAAATGGTTATATTGGCGGTGATATGACTGTTCAATTTGCATTTACAGTATTATTGAAAATTGGTCTAAAAATAACTGTTTATTGAAAATATAAAAAGATTAATTTGTTAACAATGGATATTTGTGGATTGTTCAGTAACTAAAAGTGATAACAAAGTTTTATCTGATAGATTTATTCCCAAACTGTTTGGCAATATGCAAATTAAAATCTGACAAAAATTCTGGTACGAGGAGCTTTGTCAAAATATGTTTCTCAACGAACTATTTCATTATATATCGTTATATCTATTCATTGATAACTTATTTATTTCAATGCAAATTTTTTTAAAACTGATTAGATTTGAGTTATTTACTGAATGATCCCTTTAATTTCATAGACGAGAGTGATTTAATTTTAATCTTTTATCATTCAATTCAATTTCAGTTTCGTTCAAATTTTCTTTTATTTTGTTTTCTTATAATTGTTTGAATTAAAAAACCAATCAGCGGTTCCACACCAAAGGACTAAAATAAACCGAAGTTCAAGGTTCGAGTAGTCCATCAGGACTGAAATTAATTTGAAATTTAATGTTGATTTAAATAAATTTAGGGGCTTGATAAGGAGTTTGAAAAAAATGCACCTCAAGTGGGGGTGGCGGTGTTATAAAACTGTCTTTGTTCATAGTCAAGTCTCAGTTCGACGAGCGATCGCCGACTATTTTCCAATATACCCGTTGTCCCAATCAGCAAAAAAATTTTTTTTTTCAATCCAATCAAATAAATCTAAGACAAATCAAAATCATACAACTTTCTCTGAGTTCAAAAAAAAAAAAAAGAAATAAAAAGAAACATTAAAAAAAAATCGGTAGTGTGCGCATGTGGTGAAAAAGTGTGAATTTTTTTTCTAACTTGAAAAAAGTCCTGGTGGCAGTTTGGTTGGGATGGCGGATCCAGTGAAGTACACCGTGCACAAGATGCGCAAAGTCGCGCCGGAGGATGAGATCTGTATCACTGGCATCGCCGGGCGTTTCCCGGATTCCGACAACATGGACGAATTGAAGGAAAATTTGTTCACAAAAAAGGATCTCATCAGCGGGGATGATCGTCGTTGGAAATTAGGTACCTATACGATTCTGACATTTAAAATTGCATAAAAATAAAATATAAAAAGTAACCAAGGGGTTGATTACTGTTCACAAAAGCTACACTGGAAAATATTTTTCAGACTTCATTTAAAAAATTAAACTTAATTGTGAATTTTTTGAATTGCATTTGTAAATTTTACATTGCAATGAAAAAAAAAAACAAATAGTTTGAACTCTAAAATTATTTCATGAAGAAAGAAATATTTAAAACTTCATTTCGAGTCTTTGAAGTCTCAAAATATTTGGAACTTCAGTAAGATTTCAACGCATGACTTCAAGATTCAATATACTTCAAGACAAAATTGTCAGAAGATTTTGTGAATGTGCAATTCCTTAAGAGTAACAAAAAAAATCATCTTTTGTAGATCATCCTGAGATCCCACAACGGACAGGCAAGATCAACAATGTGAGCAAGTTCGACGCCCTCTTCTTTGGGGTGCACTTCAAACAGGCTCACACCATGGACCCGATGTGTCGGATGTTAATGGAGCATGCCTTCGAAGCAATCGTCGACGCGGGGTACAATCCTCGTTCCATCAGAGGGACCAAGACAGGCGTCTTCATCGGATCCTGCTTCTCAGAATCTGAAAAGACGTGGTTCTATGAAAAAATTCAGGTACTTTTGAGTGCAATATTGAAAGAATTGAACGTGAAAAATGGAAAAGAAAAAATTTATACTTTTTAGTCGTGTGAACAAATTTGATGAAATCTTGTCCCCGCGAATACAATTTGAATTGTTCGAGGTGTTGCGATCAAATATTCATGAGTCCGGGATCAATAGTTGCGTGAAATCTGTGAACCGATAGTGGATCGCAAAATGAATTCGACATGATTGTCTAACTGCTAACAAATTCATACTCGGGCGGGTCACGATAGTGCAACTAGTAAATACAAATTCAAAGCGCTCGCAAGCTGCTTGACTGACGACATTCTGATGAATTGAATACTCAATTCGACGGCTGTTTACATTATAATCGCGTGATCGCCTTTCGGAATCCTTCGAATGATCATTTACACTAGAATCAGCAAAAAAATTTCCTGTCATTAAATTAAAAGATTGATCAGAACTGCAATTTTTTATATAATCACGCGAAGCTTCTTTCTGATCTTTAATTTTTATCAAGATTTATATATCAAGAAGAGTATAACAAAATCATTATAACACAATTATATTATAAATATATAAAAGATATAATAATAATAGTTAGTTAATAACATAACATGTAACATGATTAACAACAACTACAACATGATTTCAGGTCAATGGATACGGTATCACAGGTTGCAGTCGTGCGATGCTCGCCAACAGGATTTCCTACTGGTTGGGTGTCAGCGGGCCTAGTTACACAGTGGACTCCGCCTGCAGTTCCAGTCTCTTTGCCATTGAGCATGCCTACAGAGCCATCAGAGATGGTATTTGCGATGCCGCCATCGTCGGTGGAAGCAATCTCACACTCCACCCTTACGTGTCCCTGCAATTTTCTCGTCTCGGTAAACTGAAAAACAAATCAACCAAACTGATGAAACACGTTGTAACGATTCAAACAAAATATCGTTGCAAATAATCAGACTTATTATCTCTTGCCAATTGTTTCAATATCAAATTCTTTACAATAATTTATAACTATACAGACAAAACAGTTGGTACAACCATGCTTTTTGAAATGAATAAAAAAATTAATTCAATTAAAAAGAATTATCTTTTTTAACCAGGTGTCCTATCCATGGACGGCCGTTGCAAATCCTTCGACGCCGACGCGAACGGATACGCCCGTAGCGAAGCCATATCAGTAGTCTTCCTACAGAAGGCGAAAGATGCGCGCAGAATATATGCAAAGATTTTACATGCCAAGACCAACTGCGACGGTTTCAAGGAACAGGGAATCACCTTCCCGTCAAGTATCATGCAAGGCAGACTGTTGAAAGAATTTTATTACGAATGCGACATCCCGTCCAACAGCTTGAACTTCATCGAGGCTCACGGCACCGGAACCAAGGTCGGCGATCCGGAGGAGGTGAACGCTATTGATACAGTGCTTTGCACAGGACGATCTACTCCTCTTCGCATGGGATCCATCAAGTCCAATCTGGGACACTCAGAACCAGCCAGCGGATTGTGTTCTGTTGCAAAGGTTAATTCTAAATGAATCTAAAATAATAATCAAATTATACAATTGAAACCAAATCAAGTTTAGGTTATTTAAATAATGATTATAATTGAATGGTATTGTTTTAGATGATCATAGCTGCTGAGACAGGGTTCTTAACTCCGAACTTGCACTACAACAAACCACGTGAAGGAGTCAAGGCTCTGGAAGAAGGTAGACTGAAAGTGGTGACCGAGGTGGAGCCCTGGGACGGTGGCTTGGTGGGCATCAACTCGTTCGGTTTCGGTGGGGCGAATGCCCACGTCTTGCTCAAAACGAATGACAAACAAAAGATCAATGGAGGCGCTCCGAAAGATGACCTCCCTCGTCTTGGACTCGTATCTTCAAGAGTAGCGGAAGGTGTGAGGTCGCTGCTGGGTGACGTAAGTAGTCCCTTCTCATGACAAAATATAATTTTGTTATTACATCTTGACCCGTTCTCGTTTGTTAGATGGAAAGCAGACCCGTTGATGCAGAGTACTTCCGCCTCATCCACAACATCTTCTCCGAAAACATCTCCGGCCACATCTACAGAGGATACACAATCGTTGGAGGAAAAAATAGGTCCGAGCCGATCATAAGCGACGTCCAGGAGTATCCAGGTGCACAACGACCGGTGGTCTTTGTGTACCCAGGTATGGGTTCCCAGTGGAACGGAATGGGTGAGTTTGAAAATCTGAAATCTGAAGAGCTTAAAATTGTACGTTACACGAAACAGTGTTTTAAATCGATGTTAAAAAACCAGGCGCCGATCTACTGAACATCCCAGTTTTTGCACGAGCGGTTGAAAAGTGTGACAAAGTCTTGAAGCCTCAAGGTCTCGACATCCATAACATCCTAACCAGCCAGGACCCAAAAGTCTTCGACAACATCGTGCACTGTTTCGTCGGCATTGCGACCTGTCAGATCGGTCTGACGGACATCTTGACCTCGATCGGCATCAGTCCGGACATGATAGTCGGCCACTCGGTGGGAGAGTTGGGGTGTGCCTACGCTGACGGCACGCTGACAGCTGAACAGATGGTGATGATCGCGTACTACCGAGGAAAGTCATCGCTCGAGGCCAACGTGATCCTCGGCGCGATGGCAGCGGTCGGCATGGGTCCTGAAGAGCTGAAGAAGCTGTTGCCCGCAGACATCGACATCTCCTGTTACAATTCCGCCGATAACTGCACCATCAGCGGACCCAACGCCAGCATCAAGAACTTCATCAAGAAGCTCGAGGAGAAATCCGTGTTCGCGAGGGAAGTCAACTGCGGCCAGATTGCCTACCACAGCCGGTACATCGCTGAGGTCGGCAAGCTCCTGCTCAAATACATCACACCGTTGATCCCTGAGCCGAAGGAGCGCAGCTCAAAGTGGATCAGTTCCTCGGTTCCGAAATCCGGCTGGAATACCACCGAGGCTCGCATGAACTCCGCCATGTACCACACCCGCAATCTGCTTAACCCTGTTCTCTTCGACCAAGCCAGCAAGTCCATCCCGAGCGACGCCATCGCCATCGAGATCGCACCGCATAGCCTCCTCCAGGCGATCCTCAGACGGTCGCTGAGTTCCCGCGTGATAAACATTCCCCTGACGAATCGCAGACACAAAAATCAGATCGAGAGTCTGCTGAAGGCCGTGGGGCAGATGTACATCGCCGGGATGCAACCGCAGCCGGCAAACTTGTACCCTAAGGTTGAGTACCCGGTGAGCCGAGGCACGCGGATGATCTCGCCTCTGATCAGGTGGGAGCACTCGGACGATTGGTACGTCACCTCCTACAGGATGCAGGACAAGATCAACTCCGGCGAGCGAACGGTCAAAGTGTGTCTCAGCGACGAGAGCTACGAGTTCATGGCGGGCCACACGATCGACGGACGTGTACTCCTACCAGCCACCGGGTACCTGGCGCTCATCTGGGAGACCGCCGCCATGATGCAGGGAGAGCTGTACTCCGAAGTCTCCGTGGTCTTCGAGGACATCAAATTTTTGCGAGCGACGAACCTTCCCAAGGAGGGTGAAGTAGAGCTCACCCTCATGGTGCAGAAGGGCACGGGCAGGTTCGAAGTCGTGGAGGGCGGCTCGCCCGTCGTAACGGGTCTCATCAGGGTGACAAAGAACCCCGCCGCCGAGAGAATCAGCTACGATGACCTGCCAGAGAACAACGACAAAGAGGAGATGACGTTACGCGACGTGTACAAAGAGCTACGTCTCAGAGGGTACCACTACACCGGTATATTCCGGGGGATTAAATCAAGCACGTTGGACGGGTCCAAGGGCCACCTCATATGGCACAACAATTGGGTGGCCTTCATGGACAACATGCTACAGATGATGATCCTCACGAAGGACACGCGAGGTCTGTTCGTGCCAACGGGCATTCAAAAGTTGGTGATCGACACGAAGCATCATATGAACCAGTTCCGTGCCATGCCAGATGACCAGAAAGAGTTCCCGGTTCAGATCATCAAGGAGGCCGACGTGATCAGCTCAGGTGGTGTTGAGATTCGAGGGCTGAAAGCGAGTGCGATTGCCAGAAGGAAGCCTATTGGCGAGCCGGTTCTCGAGGAGTACAAATTCATGGGCCATCGGGACCTGCAGGAGATCGAACCTACGGAGGCTGTGCGAATGACCTTGCACATCGCACAGGAGAACCATGCCACAATCAAGATCAAGACGCTCGAGTGCGTTAATGAGGGCGACCATACGGACAACCTCTTTTCCCCGTTGATTCTGGATGCGTTGGGCGACCTCCCTCTGATGCAGGCGGACGTGAACATCGTCACTGAAAACTACACCGGTCCTGAACTACCGCCGAATATCGTTGTCCAAGACCCGAAGAAACTCAACTTGGACACCAATGCGATGATCGCCTACGGGCAGAATTTGCTCACTAAGCAAAAGCAGCATATCCTGAAGCAGCTGGCGAGTGCGGTGGAGGAAGCTGGTTTCCTGGTGAGTCTGGAGTCCACTCAGTCTGGAAGCGTCATGCACAAGAGCGCAGAGAACAACGGTCTGAAGATAGTCCTGGAGAAGAAGATGGGCAAGGAGATCGTGGTGATGATGCGCAAACACAGCAAGACCAAAAAGTCAGTGGTAATCATGGCGAACAACTACAAGTTCGACTGGCTCAACGAGTTGAAGAAGAACCTCAAGGCTGAGTCGGAGAAGGACTCTGCGATCGCGTCCAAGATTGTGTTGGTCGGCCAAGGTGACTTTGAGTCGGGTGTGCTCGGATTTGTCAACTGTATCAGAAAGGAACCAGGTGGCGACCTTGTTCGGGGTGTCCTTATCCAGGATCCCAAGGCACCGGAGTTCAGTTTGCAAAATCCTCTGTACGCTGAACAGCTACAGCTCGATCTGGCGACCAATGTTCTCAGACCAGGTGGCGTCTGGGGTTCTTACAGGTGAGATGATTCTCTGGTTTAATTTGAACGAGGATCCGCTGGTCACCAGAAATTGAATGTTGCTTTTTGTGTTTTCCAGGCATCTTCTGATGAAACCTCTTGAATACCGCCAGGTACCTCATGCCTTCGTGAACCAGCTGGTCAAGGGTGACCTGTCGACACTCAAGTGGTTGGAAGGTCCGCTGACGTCGACGAGCAAGAGCCCGGACCTGGTTTACGTGGTCTACTCTTCCATCAACTTCCGTGACATCATGTTGAGTACCGGTAAACTTGCCAGTGAGATGAGCAAACACAGGTTGTTTCAGAACTGCGTCATCGGTTTTGAGTACTGCGGTATCGATTCGTCTGGTCGCAAAGTCATGGGCATGAAGGACTGTCGGTGCATGACCAATCTTCTGATTGCTGACAGGAGTCTTTGTTGGGATGTTCCTGATGAGTAGGTTTCATTAAATTAATTATACAGACAAAACCAGATAAACGTCAATTCTAAACGATACAAATTTAAACAGTTGGACTTTGGAAGACGCCGCAACAGTTCCATGCGTTTACGGAACCTGCTATGCTGCCCTCTACGTGAAAGGCAAGATCAAGAAGGGCGACAGCATCTTGATCCACGCCGGTACCGGTGGTATTGGCCAGGCGGCCATCACCCTGGCCCTGTTCGAAGGCTGCGAGGTGTTCACAACAGTGGGCACCCCAGAGAAGCGCAAATTCATCAAGGAGCGGTTCCCTCAGATCCAGGACGACCATATCGGCAACTCTCGCGACACCAGTTTCGAACAGATGATCATGAGAATGACGAAAGGAAGAGGTGTAGATATGGTGCTGAATTCCCTCGCCGAAGAGAAGCTCCAGGCTTCTGTGAGGTGTTTGGCTCACGGCGGACGGTTCTTGGAGATTGGCAAGTTCGATCTCGCAGCCAACAACCCAATTGGACTGCAGGCCTTCCTCAAGGAGATCAGTTTCCATGGTATCATGGTGGACAGTCTGTTCGACGCGCCCAAAGAGGTGAAGGACAAATTCAAAACCATTGTAACCGAAGGTCTGAACCATCGGGCCATCAAACCGCTCACCAGGACCATCTTCTCGAAGGATGACCTGGAGAACGCTTTCCGTTACATGGCGGCTGGAAAGCACGTTGGAAAAGTAATCGTCCAAGTGAGGGAAAAGAACGAGCCCTTGGACGCTCCCATTATGGCTCTGCCGGTATTCCACTGTCTGGAGGAATGCAGTTACATCATCTTAGGAGGTCTTGGTGGGTTCGGTTTGGAGCTGGCGGACTGGATGGTACTCAGAGGTTGCAGAAAACTGGTCCTCACGTCGAGAACAGGATTCAAAAACGGCTACCAGAAGATGCGCGTCAAGATCTGGAACAGTTACGGTACTCAGGTCGTCATAGTCGCTGGCAAAGATCCTTCAAAGGAAGAGGACTGCAGGGACATCCTCAAGGCTGCCTCAGATTTGGGCCCGATTGACGGTATCTTCAATCTGGCTGTGGTCCTCAAGGATAGCATCTGGGAGAACCAGACCGAGGAGACCTTCGAAGAGTCCTTCAGAGGCAAGGCCTGGGCCACGAAGATGCTCGACAAATTGTCGAGGAAATTGTGCCCCCAGCTTAGATACTTCGTCGTGTTCTCCTCGGTGTCGTGCGGCCGTGGAAACGCTGGTCAGACCAACTACGGGATGTCCAACTCAGTGATGGAACGGGTCTGCGAGGAGAGAAAGGCCGATGGGTTGCCTGCCTTAGCAGTCCAGTGGGGATCCATCGGGGATGTCGGTCTAGTGGCTGAGATGCAAGAGGACCATCGGGAGCTGGTGATCGCTGGTACCCTGCAGCAAAAAATATCGTCCTGCTTGCAGGAACTCGATCACTTCTTGCGTTCTGACTGTACAATTGTCTCTAGCATGGTGGTCGCTGAGAAACGAGCTGGTGGTGCTGGCGCATCCGACATAGTTGATACTGTGCTTAATATCATGGGTAATTTCGAACTCTGAGGATGTTTAGTTTGGTGTTTGTATTTTTTAAATACATTCTTTTCTTTTCTCTCGAATTAGGTCTGAAGGATTTGAAGACTGTGAGCAAACATACATCGTTGGCTGAGTTGGGAATGGACTCGATGATGGCAGTCGAGATCAAACAGACGCTGGAGCGTGAGTTCGAGATCTTCCTCACGGCCCAGGATATCCGCAACTTGAACTTTGCAAAACTCCAGGACATGGCGGCGAAGGAAGTTGAGAACTTGAAGAAGACCGAGCAAAGCACCGGCGAGGTTCTCACTGGCATGAAACTGTTGGTGCGAACCATAGGCTGGACAGGAGCCAGTCCGGATGTCTGTGTCAAACTGCCGACTAAATGCATGGAGGATAAGGAGGAAGTGTTCCTCATTGCTGGTATCGAGGGCCTGGCTTCGGTCTTTTCGAATCTGGCGCCCCAGCTTAAATCTCCGGCCACTTGCTTGCAGCCTAACTTGAAGAATGTGGAGAATCCTACGATCGGTGGCATGGCGGATAGTCTTTTGCCTGTACGTTATAAATTGATTAGAAAACATTGTTGTTGAGAAAAAACAGTTGATATGTTTTCTGTTTGTTTTCTGTTTTCAGGAGGTGATGAAAAAGCTCAACGGACGACGAGACTTCGTGATCATGGGTTACTCGTACGGTTCCATGATCGCCATCGAGCTCGCGAGACGACTCGAAGCCAACGGATGCCTTGGTCGACTGGTTTTAGTTGACGGGGCGCCGCAGTTGATGTACGCCATCAAGGACCAGCACCTGCCGGTGAACAACGTTGAGGAACTGCAGGATTACATGCTGGTGGGAATCATGGACTTGCTTGTGCCCTCAGCTAGCCAAACGGTACTTAAAAATAATTCTGAACAATTAACAAAAATTATGGTCCCAATTTAATCTTTGACATTTGATTTTCAGTTACTTACCGGTTTGGAGAAATGCAAAACTTTCGATGAAAAGTTGGATGTGTTCATTGCTACTTTGCCAAAGGAAACGACCGGACTGACTAAAGAAGGTCAGAGAGATCTGGTGACGTCCATCTATAAAAGAATACGGTCGATCGAGAACCACGATTACAAGTCACTGCCACCTCTCAGGTCACCGATCTTGCTCATCAAGCCAACTCAGATCAGTATCAAACAAATCGACGAGGATTATGGATTGAAACAGGTTTTTTATAAACACAATATTCATTATTTGGACTGTTTGATTTTGGGAACTAGAGTGTTTAAATGAAATTGGTTGTTTCAGATCACGAGAGACAGGGTGGACATTTATTACATCGAGGGTAACCATATGTCCATTTTAGACAGTCATAAAGTGGCCAGTGCAATTGACGGCGATCCCCTCGAAGACGCGGCTGAATTCAAGGCGAGGATTACATCGGTAGGCGAAGTAGCTGCCACTGCTGATGATAGATTGTAAAAAGAAAAGCATGTAACAAATTTGAAATTCATATCTTGCAATTGCACCAAAGTGTATAAGGTTCTCACTGAATAGGTTTATGTTGTATTAATGCTTAGAATAAAAGACGAGACAGAAAACATTTTTGGACATAGTGATTTTATTGTTTAAAAACGTATACAGGTGCGGTATATTGAATCACAAAGTTGTATCGTACAATAAATTGTTCCACATCGCACAACTATCATTGTTCATTGAAAAAAGCTGGACCACACGTTCATTTGTACTCCCAAAAATATTTCACGGCAGTTAATTAATGTATAAACAAACGTACCGGCCATTACAACATGGCCAAAACTAATTTGAGCGATCTCAGAATTATTTATACTAGTGAAAATAATTTTTTTATGTATTCTCAATCCTCAAACTTTTTTTTTTAGACAAGTCTATCAACAAATTTAAATACTAAAAATATCCGTTTTTATGAAAAAATCAAACTATTTTGCATGAATATTATAAATTTATATTTTTGTAAATGAATTTGAGACATTAAAATGAGTTCATTTCATAACATATCAGAGTGTCAGTATCAGAGCAGTATCACAAAAGATAGTAACAAAAAATATTTTGTTGCGATATAACTTGTTTCACAGTTGTTGGCCAAAAATCGAAAGATAATTCTGAGATCGCCCATTTATACCTTGGTAAGAATCTTAAACTCTTCTCAAGATACTCTACCACATTAGTCGCATACATTACAAAATCTCAGCAGCGCGGTCACAAATAATTCATTTTAAATGCAATCATTTAACTTTGATTAACTAACTCATATAAACCAAACTTAAACACAATTTTCTGACATTATCGCATCAAAAAATGTTTCTGGGGTTCTCTTTTTGAGATTCAATTAAACTTTATAAGTCCATTGGCTCGAGAACAACGTCGTCCACGTCGGTAGCCATCTCAGCGACAATTTCATCACTGGCCACATTATGATCGCTAACAGTTGAGTTGTTGTTGTTGTCATCATCCTCTGCAGTTGACATCGTACTGGGTGTCTGACGAGTTCCAGAAAGAATTTGCAAATGTTTGTTCGGCGGCTCCCACAACACTAAAGCCATGGTGGGCCTTTCCCTGAAAGAGAAAATCTATTTCAGACTTAGTATTCAAATACAATTATACCGAAAATCAAAAAAACAACTTCAAAACCTCAAATGCTAGTTTGATTCATAAATTTCGCATCTTTCGAAAGGGAAACTTACAGTTTAGAAAGCAGTGAAGATGGCAGGATCGGTTCATTTCGCAATCTTTTCAGCTCATCAGAAATCACAAGTCTTGGACTGTTCTTGCAGACTTCTGAGAGATCGATTTTTGCGCTAACGTCAATTGGCACGATGGCAGTTGAAGTTGACGGAACTGGTTCAGCAGGAGGCTTTGTACTTATGTGCAAATCTTGAAAATGTGCTGCCATCTTTTCCTCCGTTATAAACTGTTTGTGCTGTCGTCTGTAAATTTTCATTAATTATTATCATCATTCAGAAAAGAAAAAAAATATGTAAAGAGAAAATGAATACGAAAATAAAAGTTGACATACGTGTCAATCATTTCCACTGGATCAAGTTTTCTTTTCTGATGCAAGCAAGATAAGCTGGGCTGCGGCCGGTCTTCTCCAAATCTGACAATGTTTTGTTGGGACGATGAGACGGCCCATGGCATGGAAATTGGTGGAACTTGTGGCATCTGCATCCATTGTGGGACGTCTTGGGGATGTTGTTGACCTCCCATCATATGGCCGAAAATTGTTTGAGGAGTGTGGTAATGAGTTCCTCCCATCATAGCATTCTGAAACAGGTCGAATTAATTGTACATTGACATTCAATTAAAAATTAATAAAAAAAAAAAAAAATAAATAAATAATGCAAATATTTAAACATCTCTTTAATCTAATCTGTATTTTCAACTTTCTAACAATTTACTTTTATTCGTTCATAGGTAAAAAAATATTAATTCCAAAAAGATCAAAAAACAATAGAAGAAAACAGTTTCCAATCTTACCATTTACGGATGTACTTGAGATTGCCTTCACAGAAATGAAATATAACCTGGAAAAATGTACAGTTACAAAAATAAATACATTTGTATGACAATTTCGTAGAATATCTTAAAATGTGAAACTACTGAAATTATAAAAGCACACTTACTTTCAGGTAGATTATTATTATAAGTTGCACTGAATAACTTAACTATAATCAGCAATGACTTAAATAAACAAAATAAAATGAATGAACAAGTGAAAGCTAAAAAGCAATGAGCAATTTCGTCAGAAAAAAAAAACCAAAACCATATTGGGGGCTTTTAGCAGAGCCAATGACATTTGGATGGTGAATATTTGCCTTTACAAAGGTCAAAAAGGTGTTATTTTGTTAAGTCAGACGAAATTCATGCTTTGTAATGCGCTAAATCAAGATGTTATTGTTTGATGTAGCGGTCAAAACAATCCAAGAAGCTCTTTAAAAGGTCACGTAGTGAACGGTGTCAATTCCCCAAAAAATGCAGACTAAACTTTTCAATTTTTCTTTCAATCGAAACCACATACCTTGTGTTGAACAACTTCTCCTTCTTTTTTCAGTCAAATGTTTTTAAAATTCTGAAGCTTTTTGACAGAGCGTCGAAGAAACGACTTACAGCTTTATCGCACTCAAGCCACTATGCTGTGACAAAATTCACCATACAGTTTTCTTCTGTATACTGACTGACAGTCTTCGCTCGATGATGACCACTGCGCATGCGCAAGCACCTGCGTGAAGGCTCGAGAAAATTCTCAAAATTTCTCTCAATCTTCCCTTATCATTACCCATCTTTGGTTATAACTAATTTCCTCCTTTTATTTATAACAAATCTTGACAAAAACTGACCAGTATTTGTTTACAAACAAACATTAAAAACAATACAACAAATCTAACGTTAAACAATAAAGGTCAACGATATACGAAGAATAAACAATAGCAAATTATTGACATCATCTTTCTTTCATTTCACTTGTTCTAGTTTGCAAACAAACTTAACCTTGGCTATATCGAATAAAAACTATTCAAAGTTAAAAGAAATAAACAAAGAATGAAAATAAAAAATGTAAATAAACAAATTTAAGGACTCAAATTTTTTGTCAGCTTATTACAATTCGTAAATAACCTTGACTTTGAAAACGTTATTTTTTATGATTCACCTTCCAAAATATTTGTTATAATGCAAAATTATGAAAAAAAAAAAAAAAAAAAAAAAAAAAAAAAAAAAAAAAAAAAAAAAAAAAAAGAATTTACCGTCGGAGCAACGTGTTTCATTTGGTGCATCAAAATTAAGGGCGTCACAATCGGAGCTTGGAAGCTCTCCGATTTGCGTTTGGGAATGTGGTTAGCATTAGCAATACTGATACAGGCCGAACGTGAATCAAAGCTGCTGCGTCGTCGGGAACATCGAGTGGATCGAGTGCGACACTTGGCAGCTGGTGAGTCGCGTTCGGTGGCCGCCGTGGCCGCGGCCGCCGCAACCGCCGCCGCCTGTCGTCGGCGATTCCAATTGACTGGACCACGAGCCGCGACATGAGCGTGCAGAACGCGTCGGCGACGACGCCCGACAGTCCCGACAACTGGATCGAGTTCTGCGACAGGCACGCTCGCGCCTCAGCCTCGGATTTTGCCAAGGCTTTCTGCACCTACGTCGCCGTCAATCTACCCGAGAGCTCACGATCCACCTTGTCCCACCGCGACTTCCTTCGCAAATTCGTCGAGACGTTTTGTGATCACTTCGAGACCGAGTACTGGCGACGGAGCATCAGGTAAACAACGCCAATTCACAATCAAAACAATTTTTTTTGTCCGCGGTACAAAGTTTGTTTACAAAAAATCGATTACCAATCTTGGAAGTTTTGCTCGATGACAGTTTGTTTATCTCCAAGTTTTGTCCGATCTGATTTGTTTATTATGTTCAACTTTAAAGGTCAGACTTGATAAACAAACCTGACCTTTGATTTTCTTTTTTGAAATAAACAAAAACATTGATACAATGAAAGTAAACAAAAACCAGATGTGAATCATATTTTGTTCATCAATTAGTTTTTTGTTCTTTATTTGTTTCAATTGAAGATGCTGATTGTATTGACAGTTGACTTGCAATGTTTCATAACTCAATATTTGACCCTTTGACTGTTTCCTGCCGAGGTATGATTTTATCTCCTGTCAGTGTAATCATTTCCAAGCTTACATTAACACTCCAGTAATTCTTTTTTTATCTGGTGATTGTTTTATAATTGTTTACTCCAAACCATGATGTCCATTCAAAACAGATGACGCAAATGAAAAAGTGAAAAACAAGTGAAGCAGTCGAGTAGAAAATTGAAACCGGAGAGATTTGTGGAAATGACCAAGATTGAGACACAGGACTTCCAAATAAAATTAGACTTTATTGTACGAACAATTCTGGTCATTCTGTGTACGAGATACGTACAATCACGTGTTTCCTGTTTATTGTCTACGCTTCGGCACATGACAAAAACTTCATCAAAAGCGATCTGAGCCCTGTATTGCGCACTTTTTTTTTCTCTCACAGCCTCACGGTTTGGATTGATCTAATTTGTAATTAAGTTTTTGTTCAACTTGTATAACATGATTGCAAAAAGTTAATTATGTTAAATGTTTCAAGTATGTATGTCGTGATTGAATTGTTTGATTTACTATTTGAGAATTGAAGATTCACGTTGACTGCAAACAAATTAACTTTGACTTTGAATTCGCAAACGTTACACCCACAAATCATTCGATTATTTATAGTTTGATGAAAAAACAAGGTTCACCTGAGTTTATTATAAGATTAGAAACAAAGTTTGCCAAGAACGTGGACATGGATATTTTTCAATTCAAACAAGTTACTCGTTGTAAATACCAGACAAGTTTTTTTTTGTAACTTTAAAATAGATTACGAGAACAAATATAAAAACAAATTAAAAATAAAAATATATTGATTTTGTTATTTGTGACGAAGTTATGAATAAAATAAAGTTGCAAATTGTTTCAACTAAAATGAACGTTTTTTTTTAAATTACCATTTGATTTTAGCAATAAACAATTACAACATTCTTACTTTAGAAGCTAATGACATCCTATCCCTATCAGCAGCACTTTGAAATTTTAATTTTTATCAAATACTGCGCAAAAACTCGTGACAACCGTAAAATGCTCGAACATTTTTCTTTTTGTTCAAGCGACTTATCGTTAATCCATTGTTTAAAACGATAATTAATGTTTTAAAAAATTTTGAAGCATTTTTTAAATGACGCTTAAAACACGGTATATCCATGCACAACTGAATTTTTTAATCTGAGCTTAAATGTTTGATTTTAGATCCAGTTCATCGTACGATGTGGGCGACGGTGGAAATCCTGAGAGTGCGAGTGCAGTGACGAACAACCATCCGGTGCGAGCGTCCTCGCACGAAGAATTCAGCGACGTATCGGAGCAGGAAGGCGACACGATTTCGCCGAAGCCATCGCACAAGCCCTTCTTCAGAAGGCTGTCGTTCAAGGGTCTGAAAAAGGGCAAGGGTCTCTTTCACAAACAGCAGAGCGATGAGGTGGAGCTGTCGCACAGCGAGAGACGTCGTGAGAAACACTCCAAGGCGAAGTTGTCGAAGATCGTGGTGGAATGTCGCAAGGAGGGGATTGTCAACTCACTCATGGGCGAGAACATGGACGGCACCCAGAAGTGGGAGAAGTCGAGGCTCGCGCTCATCAAAGCCATCGGGGGTTACATGCTTGAATTCTACTCGCCCCCCAAGGCTATGAAACCGCGAAGCGGCGTCTTCTGCTCGGACATCATCGAGGCGCGAGAGACCACGGCACTGGAGATGCCCGATCACGAGAACACCTTCGTGCTCAAGACGCAGGACAATGAGTTTGTTATCGAGGCCCACGATCCAGCTGATATGAAGTCGTGGCTGGCGACCATCAAGTATTGTATGCGGTCCGGCCAGCTCAGCTCCAGACCGAGTCACAGCGAGTCCGCCACGGACTCGTTGCTCCATCACGCGGCGCTTTCACTGACTTCGGAGAATGCCGACAGGTTGCGGGCTAACTCGGCTAGCAAGAGCTCCAGGTCGGCTTACGATCAGGATGAACATTCTACCAATCCACCGGAATTGCCACCCAGACTCCGAGCTAGGAGCAACAGTAATCTGGATCTCTGCTCGTCGCAACAGGACATCGAACAGAGTACGCAACTAAATGTTTAATTTGTGAATGAAAATTAAGCTTGATAAGTCTTTATCAACAACAAATAAGAAACTAATAAATATAGAATGGCAATTGTTCTGTGTTGCAGTACCAGCGAATGAGGGAGAATTTGATTTATCTAGCAGTCTGAGGGAGTGTGCTTGGTTTCATGGAACGTTACCTCGTTCGGACGCGGCTCAGCTTGTTTTGCACAGTGCAGCCGAGGGTCACGGGATTTTCCTCGTCCGACAAAGTGAGACCAGGAAGGGAGAATTTGTACTCACTTTTAACTTTCAGGGAAGAGCTAAGGTACAGAGATAGATTAAAATTATAAAAACGAGGCATATAATTGAAATATAAAAATGGAGAACAGGTTTATAACGATTGAAAAAATTGGTTGCAGCATTTAAGAATGACACTGAACGATCAAGGACACTGTCGGGTGCAGCATTTGTATTTCCCGACGATCAACGACATGCTGGAGCATTTCCGAAAGAACGCAATACCGCTGGAGTCAGGCGGCACGGCCGACGTCACGCTCACGGAATTCGTTGTGGCGAACCCGGGCTCGCGCAATCTACAGCAGCAACAAGTCGCGGCCGGCACGGCGCAGCTGTCGCAAGAGCAGAGGAGACCCGCGGCCGCCCCGGAGCCAAGAGAAGTAAGAGTCAGCAGCGGAAGTCTAACTCCTCTTGAGTGATCACGAGTGGCCGACTACTCCCATAGTTTGAAGTCTGAACTACAGACAGTGAGTAAATAACAAGATCAAAGTGACGAGCCACTTTCAACCCCAGAACGTTTCAGAACACCCAAATGGCCATAGAAAAAAATGTCAGAGTACAGTTCAGTATTGCGGGAACGTTTATAAACTCACTAAAACATATAAGTACTGTAAGAGAATGATGTTAAGAAGTGAAGTGTGAAAGAAAGTAGAAAAGCAAATCCCAGTTGAGATGTAAGGTGATGGTAACGTTGAAGAATTTATGTTTTGTTTGTTTGTTGATGTGATTATAGGTTCAGACTTACGGAGGATCGATCGGGACACGTGTAGAATCGCTGGAAAGGTTGGAGCAACCGAGCACGAGCGTGGAGCAAGATACAGCAGCGGGCGGTAGAGCGATCCAAAATGCTTACAGTTTTCTCTGACGCTTGGTGCACGCCGATCATCCATCTGGCTTAAATCCTAATCACGCAGACTGAACATTCTATTACTAGATATACAATTGATTATTGTCACGAGTGATTGATGACAAATTGACGACGAGTTATCATAGAGTATGTATAAAGTCGTGACTCGTGCGAGATATTTGATTTTTGTATAGTATTATTCTATTGCTAGAAGCAAGTGTAACGTATCGAATGTATATTGTTTCTTTTTTGGTTCATTTGGTATATTTTTTTTTGTTCCAATCAATGCAAAATGTTATTGGCATGCAATCAATTGTGAATACTCGTGTTTGAATAATGTTCAATTTAGATTTTCAACATACAGTATTTTTGAAACAATCTTTTTACACAGATATTTTGTGCTGGGAGTATAAAATGAAATACTGTCAGTCTCGGAGAGAAATAGAAAACAAATATGGTAACAATTTACCATTGTTGATATGAAAAATACTCAAATCGTAACGATGGGATGAACATTTTCAGCGCACGCATTCCCACTTTGTAAATATCAGTTTCAAAACATGTATATATTTGTATCATTTGAAACGAAATGATGTGCCATCGCTGTTTTACATTGTCGTTGTAATTACTGTAATATAGGCAACACCCATTTTTTATAGCCAACTGAAATGTAATTTTTATATGAAAATGAAGCAGTGCGCGTTTGATTTTTATATTTACGTATATACAATTGACGCGAGACTCGTTACTTTTTGTTCATTTTAGTTACTATTACAATCAATCTTCCAGTGATATATAAGTTAAGACAACATATTTTTGTATTCTTCGATTTGCTCCATTAATTTATTGTATTTTATTTATACAAATGAAATTGATGTACTTTTTCTTCTGTTCCTAAATGCCTGACTGGCTTTTGTTTTCGATAAATTAATGTAAACTAATGGGAGAACATTGCAAATAGCGTCTACGTTTTGAATGTGAATTTGTAAAGAAACTTCCCAAGGGACTTGTAATACTGCATCACATATTTTTGCATTAACGATTAATTAGGAGCTACGTCAAATCGCAAAACCATTTTTTTTTCATTTTTAAATCATATTTAGATGTTGCGTTATGATAACGAACAAATGTTTTATCTTTTTGTTGACGTTGAAGAGCGACTTTTCAAATTAAGTAATACATCATTTTTGTACGCAATAAGTTTTCTTTCTAGTCGGAATTCGTAATAACAGAATTTAAACATGACGCCTATTTTTATCTCTCTCTCACCTTTTGTATTCCTTTCACAAATTCAACTCTTGTTACAATTTTATAAATTAATTACAATGTTCGAATGGAAAACTCACACAACAAAATAAATTCAATTAAACATAATTATTCATCCGATTCGTCTAGATTAACAATTGGATAGATCTGAAAGAAAAGTTGCTTTTAGTTATACTTTCTTCCTCTTATTTTCAATTATTATAATATTTGTTTATTCATTAATGAAACTTACATAATACTCTATATAAAATGTGTACAATTCTTCAGTCCTGATCATGTACTGAAAGCACAGAAGACCATTGACGTCATGCCTTAAAGAAACTTTGTCGGCACACATCAGAGCTTTCATCGCTGGTTTTATATGATTTAATTGATAGTGCGATGTTTTCGATTCCTTGCACTGGAAACTGTCCACATAATCACTGTCATGGGGAATTTCAACGCAACACTCACCCGCGACTCCGTTAGTGCTTATTCGAAAGTACGGTGGTGTTGGGGAAAGAAACAACTGAAAAACAAATCAAAATCAAAATAATAATCAAAAATTAATCTTGAGTTCTTTTTATTCTAAAAAAACATAAGGTGGAACATTTAAATCTCGTTCAAATGGTTTATACATATTTTATACTTTGAACTGTACCGAATAAATATAATTTTATAAAGTTGTCTCTAATAATCTGTAATTAAAATCAGTGAATGTTCCACCTTGATTTTTCGTTCTCTCTTGTTTTTTTGGTAAATAATTACCTCCATTGTATCACTGGTATGGTCTAGCTCAGCTAAAACATCTTTCAACAAATCAGTGTGCATGACAACTTTATTAACTACGTTATCAACTTCTAAATTGAAGTCGAGCAATTCATCAGGTTCTTGAGTTTTTAATGAACAGTCAGTGATGATACCCTCGAACTCGATCAGAACTGTTACTGGATATCCTGTATCCTGAAATATTTTACATCTTAGAAAAAAATATTTTTTCAGGATAAGAAATATGACTTATTAAGATTTAACACAAGTTTTATTTGATAAATGAAGTGTACGATACTTTGTATATCAGTTGCAAAGCAACATTGCTCGTTGGAGTGTTGATATTGCTCCAGAACATGAAGAGGCACTCCACCAAAACGTTCAGGTTTATACGAAAGATGACATCCTCTTGTAACGAAAACTCCTCGAAGGCTTTGATTGGGATGTAAACATTTGCCTGCATACATTTTGCCTGTTCCACTGTCAGCTTCAGTCCGTTTTGAGTACCAAAACATGTCGCAACCTAAAAATGTATTTTTCTTTTTTCTTAATAAAGTCAACATTTGTATTTAAAATTTCTTTGTCTAAGAACAACAAAATAAATAATAAAATGCAACAAACAAATGAGATGTTTTTATAAAGATATGATTACTTCTTGGAAATTGATAGCCTTCAACATCTGTACAATTGTTTTCAGGTTCCCCAATTTGGCGACCAATTTGTAATCGTCATTGTTCATCGACATTGTTATGTTTGTACGACACTTGATAAATCAACTGTTCTCGAAACTGGGCAGGTGTTATGTTTTGACTATTCAACTTTTCTGTGTCAATTTCCGAGAGCCAAGCTGCGAGATTGTGCTCACACGTCAAAGATGTTGTATTTTTCAAAACTTCATCTCTGAAAAAAGAAAAAAAAAATCATACACTTTTCTTTAAACTTAATTGATTTGATAAACTTCAGTTCAAAATGTTACTCAATTTTTCACCTGAAATAATCACATGTACAATAATTAACACCGGGAAAGATGGTGTAGATGAATTCAGAACTTTTCACACGCAAAAAATAGATGACCGAATGTTTGTCATCGGTGTCGGATGCAAATATTTTGGTAACACGCCCGGCTTCATATAGTTCGATAGATTTTTGAAAAACTGGCCCGAAGTAGTTAAAAAGCAGCAACAAGTTCCCGTCTGAAACTGTAAATAAAGTTGGTTCAACATAACATAAACAAAACAATTGTTCAATTTATTTGTTTTGTTATTTAAGAAAAAAGATTTAATCATTTAAAACAAAATTGCAATTTAAAAACTTACACTTTTTGTCCCTTTGAAAGTCTTTCCGTACTTGATTTATGATCTCGTTGACAAGTTTATGATAGTTGATGTCACTGTTTAGAAAACTATTCGCACTTTCGTTGGTCTGTGAATTCTCATTAATAGCCATCAAACGGTTCCCACCTTTATTATGATCATTACAAATGTTGTTTTAATAAACAAACTACCTCGAGAGAGGTTAACGTCAACAAACGGCGGGAAATGAAATTTGACAGTGTTGAAAACAAAACTGCAGCCTGATTGCGCATGCGTGTGGCAAACATAACCTCAAATTGTGCACAGGTTAACAAATGATAAACAAACATTATTTTCATTGTTAAAATAATCGACAATTCAAAATGCCATACGTGTACATTGGAAAGAGAAATTTTTATATTGGAAAGACATTATGGGAACTGCTTAGCAATCTCAAGGACTTTGGTGTCGGACGAATTGTTTACCAAAACAAGTTTCAGCGGTACCCGGAGCCCAGCTATTTCAAAATCCTGAAAGTTGCTGCCCTGCCAGAAACGGTAAAATATAAGAATGAAAATTAATTAAATTGAATGAACAACATTAAAAATAAATGATTATAAAAAAAATTATAACATAACCTCTAATTTGAGAAATGACATTTTTTTCAGGAACCTTACGTGGAGAAAGGGATTACGTACAGAGATAACCGTCGAGTCGTTGCTCTAGTGGAAAAAACCTTCCGTGGAAAGGTATATCCGGAACCTTTACAGCTGGAGCACATAACCTATAAAAATGACTTCAGACTAGTGCCCAAAGAGGAGGAGGAAGCGTTTTGCAGAAAGTCTGAGTGCAACAAACAGACGGAAAAAATTTTCCCCACGCATGGCGAGTACCCGCCGTTGTTTAAACGATTTATCATTCGAAACATGAAGGCAACGGGCGAGAAAGTCAACGAAGACGTGAAGATGAAAATGAAATATCGATTGCAAAATTGTAACTACAGAGTAGCCAAGGAGGGAGAGCAACCCACGGTAGATCTCAACGTCATGGCAAAAAAAATTCATCCGGAGATCTATCCTGTCTAAAGAATTGCATTGTGAGATTTGTTGTAAATAAAATGAGTAATTATAAATTGATAAAGGTTTTATAACTGAAAGAATAATTTCATATCGTTTTGCTAGTTCTAAATTTTAGAATAATAAATTGTTTGTTTGAACTTTAGTTACCGTGGTGCTCATTTTTTTTACAATTTGCATCTGGTTGACACACGTCAACCTTAAAATTTATCCAAATTAACAAGAACTTTTCATATAATAATGTAAAAATTGTTTAAAATTTAAATGAAAAAAGGAGAAAGAAAAAAATAACTTATACAATTTTTATATAAAAAGTTGCAAAAGTTGGCAAAATGAGTTGTTGGGATAAGTGTCCGACTGTTATTCGTTATTACAAGAAACATCCCGACGAGGCCGGTAAAGTTAATTGGATACTTTTTTTAATAATCAAATGTTTTAACATAATAATTCAACTTAACTTTTTACGCTCTGTCGCAAGAGAAAAACAACTACGTCTTTCCAAATCGTGAAAAACATACAAGTCCAGGTATGAAGAATGAGTTTTATTTAATATTTCACATTTCCCATTCAAAAAGTGAAACTCATTTTTAGAACGAAAACTATCTAAAAACTCAAGTCATACACAGCATCACGAGTATCGAGATTCATCACATGATTCCTTAGACTCCATCACAAAGGGTATAACAACTTTTAAAACAAATTGAACAAAAAAAAATATTTTTCAATCAATAACAACTTCCACAATCAGCAAAGATCCAAGCCGCTGTATTGGAAGCACAAAAAAAAGTGGACGACTACATCCTGAACAAAGGTTGGAACTACTTTCGCGGCTACTGTACCTGCACGTACGCCTGCACAATTTACCACCTCTTGCACGACAGTTTTGTCTGCGGTACTCTGAGTGCTCTGGTGCTGTTTGCCATCGGAGTCAAGCTGTGTTACGAGCTGGACGGAATGAACGTGTTCAAGCATTATTAACTCCTTTTTAATCGTCATTAAACAGTTATCTTACATTAAACATTGATCCCTGTTCATCTATAAAATGTACAAATAAATATCTAAACATGACGGTGTGAACAAACCAGGCATCTTGAAAACATGCAACTTATCATCAACAACAATAATACGAGGGCAAGAAACAAGCCGTACACAATTGATCTCTGCTTTGAGCAGGAACAATCATCCTCGCCCTTCTTAGTTATCATTCGAAAAGAAACGTCGGCTTGCCAGGTTGTAAAATTTTGCAGAGACGCAGCTCTGGCTTTTCGAAGCGAACAGTCGAGGGCGCAGTCCAGGCTGTCCAAGCAGCCGACTGCACTCACGCTCAACAACATCTCATCGTTCTCTCGCATGCCGTCGAACATGAACGCCTCGAATTGCAAATAATTTTCCATCGCCGAGGTCTTATACTGATCCGCAGGACAGATCTCAATCACTTCCGGATCCACGCAACCATTCGAGTCCAACATTATCATACTCTTAACATTTTCGTTCCTCTTCGCTGGCTTTTGGAACTTCACCTCGCCAATTTTCGATGAAGTCCAGCCTACAAGTTTGAGATACAGAAAATATCAGATACAATTTTTGTTAATTCGGAAATTTGAAAATTTGGATATTTGTCTAGGTACCATCTCCTTTGATCGCGACTCTCAGGAGTAACTGTTCGCCCAGAAAAACTCCACCCCCGGCCTCAATCTTGGTGTCGAAAATGTCTGATTCAAAGGTCCGACGAAACAGGGCAACGTCGGTGTCAAACGAGTTCTTGTATCCACCGATCGCCACGGGTGTTGCTGTTCGTGCACTTCTATATTTTGTATGAAATACAATGTTTAAAATGTTGGAGTGAACTTTTGTTTAGCACATTTTGAAGATTGTCAATTTGATACAAAGTTTGTTTGAATACAAAATTTTTGCGAAATTGACATAACGTGAAATTATATCTTACAGGTCGTATGATTTGAGTTGGATCAGCTTCACGTGAGAAACAACCCGCTCCCTTGATTTACACTGTAGTGTTAAAACAAAGTCGTCCCTCATCTTCAGGCCGGACACTCGCGGAAATCTCACGGTCAAACAATAAAACGTATCACTCTCGTCCGAACAATCGACAATTCCGCAACCCGCGAATTGCTCGCGACTGAAATTTATCAGACACTCGTTGTCGGATCGTTGAATCGGACACAGTTGCTCGTTATCAACGTTTTCTATCACCGGATGGTCCGTTTTTTTAGCACACGTTAACGACGCTCTAAAAATTGAGACAGTTCAATCTTAAACAATCTTTCTTCAAACATAAAAATGATAACAAACAAATTACTTTATTTTAACTAAATTTTTTTTCTTTACCGAAAATAAACATTTTTGGCTGAATTTTCGCAGAGCAGCCTGTTGATCTTCACAAAACCGACGTCAACCTCGTCACTCTGAGATCTAACATGGCTGGAAAATGGCCGAGTTTTTACAATTCTGTTATCAGAAATGACCTCCGTCGGGAATGGTAAAACAAAGTGACGTTTGGAAAAGTTTGTGCTGTTATAATTTGCAGATACTGAAACGGCGAGAAACAAGACGGACAAACAAAAGCGACACATTTTGAATAGGGTTTTGACAAACGACTGGCGCACTTCTCAATCGACCCTCGCTTTTTAAGCAGCTCGTAAATTCGTAAAGTACAAAAGCGTGTTGTTGTCGGATCCGCGTGATCCGGCAACCCAATCGGCCGCTTAGCATAAAACATCGCCTATCCCGGTTGCCGCGATTATTCGTCCCAGCACTTATTATAACGATAAACGTGGCCACTTTTAACAAGTTTGAAATATTTGGGTCATTCGACTTGTCATCATCGCAACTCGTCTTTCATATCAACTTGTTACACACCAACGGAAACAATAATTCTTCATTCCACCAGAGGTATACAATTTGTTCTTTCTTTTAATCCGAAATTACAATCTTTCAAATAAATCAGTCGAAATAAAAAAATATTGTTAAAATAATAGAGATTCACAAATGCAATCTTTGTCATTTTTTAATCTACTAATCAACTAGCATTAGATAAACGAAGAACATCTATTTAAACAATTAGACATATTAATTTGAATTTAAAAAAAAAAATAAAAACAAGAAACAAAACAATACAAACAAATGTCGATGCAAAATTGAAGAATGATAATCAACATTGTGTCGGTGTTGTACGAAAAATTTTAGTAAGTTTGACTCGGATAGTTGAAGCTGTTGAAATTGTTATCATCAACGTTTCGAGAGTTGAAGCCGGCGCTCTTAGGACCGAAGTAACCGTAGTTTCTGTTCTGGTTGTTGAAGTCGTGAGTCATATTTGAACCTTTCATCGAATTGAATGTCTTGTATTCTTGAAACTGGTGATTGTTGTACGTGGCTGGTCGACGATTGATACCGCGACCTCGAGCTTCGCTGCTCCCTCCACGTCCGTAATCCGCTTTGTCATTGCCCCGAAAATTGTTGAACCGTTTGCCACCTGCCAATTAACAAGTTTTTTTATTATCAATTCAAAACCATATTCAATAAACATAACAGTCTTATTAAAATATTTGTACCCAGGAAAACAATCGCAGTTTTGCAAATCTTTATTTTTTTAATTTTAATCAAATCGTACAAACAAATTTATATTTACTTGTTATATCTACTTAAACACGAGCATGATCCGCAGATCTTAAAGACAAAATTAACGAAATAAATTTTATCAAAAGTTTTAAAATGCTTGTTCCGATTATCACGACATGTAATTATGTAAATATTCAGATTATAAAGGGTTTCAAACCCGTCTATTGAAATAATAAAAAAAAATTGATGTAATTGAAAATATTATTTATGTATTTTTTAATTAAGAAAGTTTAATTTTTGTACCGTCGTACATGTTCAAAAGTAGAACTGCGTTTTTTTGATTTAAGAGAATTACTTCAAATTGCTTTTATTTTTAAAATCCCTCCAAATGATCTTAACTATTTATTTGATACAAAACCTTTTGCAAAGTGTGAGGACTTGGCAATTTCCGCGAGCTCTGATAAGCGAGGATTTATGGTCTGTCCTGCTTCGCGCAGCACTTCAATCAAGTCCTTTGCGTGCCTCATATTCTGTACCGTAAAGAAAGCGTATGCAGTGCCCATTTGTGTTTTACGACCGGTGCGTCCGATCCGATGGATGTAGTCCTCCGATGATGAAGGAAAATCAAAGTTGATCACGTACTTGACGTCGTCAACATCTGCAAAAATCACATCCCAATCGAAATAAAATCAGAACAACAAATAAAAGAATTGCGAAAAAACTAAGAAATTAAAATATAGCATTTTTTTGTTCCTAAAATCTCGGAACCTGATTTTAAAGAATTTCATTTTTCATTTTTATTTTTATTTTTCAGAAAACCAAAGCTTGTAATGAGACCCACCTGCTCTGGAAATTCCAGCTTGGAATCATCCGCAGGCTCTTCCACTTGCTTTGGATTGACGAGACAGACAGACACAGTAACATGTCTGCTTTTGTCTTTTTTTATTTAAATTTTGAATTTAAATTACGGGGATAGAGGCAGCATTTTAGAATAAAAGCCTGAATGCATTGATCAAAAGGCACTGACTAAAGTTAATTGGAAAGGTTTTGTTTTTTAATTCACGGGGGAACAAAAATCACTGTGTCTGCCGAATATTGACAGTACAACCGTGTCTGAATAAAGACTAAGTGTGCCTCTGAAAAAAGAAAACCAGACTGATTTAACATTTTTGCATTCTCCTTTAACCATTGAAATTGATCAGACAAAAAAATTGATAAATGAGATTGAGGTGCAACTCAAAGGCTCAGGCCGGTTTTCAACAGCATCAACGGCTAATTCACTAAGTGTTGCCAATTCCCAACCAACGTCACAAACGAAACCAAAGAGATTCGACCATCGATACAAAATTAAAATCATTTTTTTTGTTTCTTTGTTTTTTTTTTTTTAACGGACGTACCCAAACCCCTAGCAGCGACATCAGTCGCAACTAAAATGGGCACCCTGCCCGATCTGAATTGCTGCAGGACATGATCCCTCTCCTGCTGGTTCTTGTCCCCGTGAATGCTCAGTGCTTGCCATCCGTCCTTGCGGATGTTGCGAGTGATGTCGTCAACTTTCTTCTTGGTTTCGACAAAAATAATCGTCTTGTTTTCCTTCTCCGAGCTGATCTCCTGCAGCAGTCTCAGCAGTTTCACATCCTTCTCGAATTCCTGACAGACGTCCACGATCTGGATGATGTTGTGGTTGGCAGACAGTGTCAAGGAGCCGATATTCAGGTAGGTGTAATTTGTGAGGAAGTCCTCCGCCAAGGCTTGCACTTCCTTTGGCCATGTGGCCGACCACATCAGTACCTGACGATCTGGCCGGATCTGACTCATGATCTTACGAATCTGAGGTTCGAAACCCATGTCCAACATACGATCTGCTTCATCGAGAACCAAATACGTACACCTAAAACAAACGTTTCTTTCAGTCATTATTGTATCTTTCTTTTTCAATTTTTAACTTTTATATTTCAAAAAACAAAAATTGTAACCTTTTCAGATTGATAATTCCCTTTTCCAAAAAATCAATCAGTCGTCCAGGTGTGGCGATACAAATCTCCACACCTCTCTCAAGGTCCTGCGCCTGAGGAGCTTTTGGAGCACCTCCGAAGACACACGTGTTCCTAACGGCAGCAGTTTCGCCGAAACAATTAGCGACCTCCTGAATTTGCTGTGCGAGTTCTCTGGTCGGGGCAAGGATCAGAGCAATTGGACCTTCACCGTAGTTGAGTCGAGATTGGTTGATGATGTGGACGATCGCTGGTAAAATATACTGTAAACAAAAATGATCCGCATGATGCCAACTGTACTTCATAACAGATAAACAATTTGTTTAGATAATTTATAAAGTGATGAGTATCCCTACACCAAGAGTTTTTCCAGATCCTGTCTGAGCAATCGCAACTAAATCTTTTCCACTGAGAGCTATAGGCCATCCCTGAGCCTGGATCGGTGTCGGTTGATCGAATCCCTGTCCGCGAATCCCATTCATCACATAATCAGGAAAATTTCCCTCCTCAAACGACTGAATCGGATTTGGAATGTTTTCTCCCTTCACTGTTATCTCAACGGATTTTCGAAACTCTTCAACTTCCGCAGGTGCCCTGCAAAAAAAAATTTCATAAGATTTCATACTTTCTACGAAAGAATTCTACCAAAGGTACAAAGTTTGTAAAATAAATAAAATACGTTAATTTAATCTCAAATATTATAAAGAATCGAGTATGATTTAAAATTGAATAAATTGAGACCGATTTTGAACAGCAGGATGTTCGATATAGAAATTCTTTCTCAGTGGTTCGAGGCTCTGGACGTTCCAGGTCTGTTTTGGCAGGTTGATGTTCTGCACGCTGGACCTCGGTCTGACATCATTGAACGTTTTCATTCCACCGTCTCTGATGTTTGGTCGCCCTGTGACGTTATTGCTCATGCCTCGGTTGGCCCCTCGGCGATTCACCATTCCTCTTGCAGAATTCGCTCCTCCGCGGTTACTGAAACCTCCCCCGCGACCTCTGACCCCTCCACGATGACCGTCGCCTTTGTTTTGATTAAACCTTTAATGAAGAAAGAAAAACAACAAATTAATTTATCATAATTTTCTAAAATGTCATTATCCTTTTGTTTGAATTTTCATTACAAAAAATAAAAACGTATTTCATTTATGACATAATTTAAAACCGTTGAAAATTAGTTGTGCATTATTTCCCCCGTTATATCATGAATAATAATTGCAGATACAAATCCAAGTTACATAATCTAGAGGTCGATAATGAATTTACGTGTATATTGCTAACGTCTAACACGGTTCGATAAAAGAAAAGACTTAGGATTTGTTGGGAACTCGATTTTGTTTTGTTCACCCCTTTTTATATTTGACGTTTGATTTCAATTTTCTCTGGTTTCATGATTTTGACGTGATCTCGAGTGACTCTATTGTAATGAAAAATGTATACAAAGGGGTATATTTTAAATCGTTGACAGAAGTGGGATGAAAGAGTGCATTCATCACGCCAAGACGTAAATAATTGAGCAGCAATTTTATCGATTGCAGAGATGCTTTTACAAAAATAGCCATTTTGTTATTTGATTTAAAACATAAACGGTGTTTTAAAATGGAAGCGACAATGAAAACAATTGAAAGGCTGTGAACCATGTCGATTGGATTTTCGATAATGGACACAAAAAAAAATGAACGTTCAAATGAAACAAATGGAAATTGTTTGATCAAATTTGCCCTTTCAAAATGTAAACGATGGTTCGCGCGAGATAACGAGCTGTTATTATCGATCACCCTTCAAGTTGACGTCTTTGTTTTTCCATCCCAAAAAAATAAGAAACCCTTTTTTTGTCTGCCCATTGTGTTGAATTACAATCAAGAATAATATTTTGTTCGATTATTTTCCTTCACATACGTACATGATTTCGCCGTTCAACCAATGAATCAGAGATGTTTATTTTTGTAAGTGACCTCTTGACCTTTTTGCAAATATTTTCACAAAACCCAAACGAGTGGTCTGATTTGCACGTCCGTCGACGGTCCTACGTTTTATGCTTCACCGGTTGGCTTTTTTTTCAACCTCGACCTGCTTCAAGCTGCGATTGCAACTAACTGCCAATCCATCGAATTTCGCAGCGCTCAGCTGTTTCCATAGAAACCGTTTGTCACTTCCTAGTTACCAAACTGGTGGGGGAAAATCAAAGGGAAATCGAACCTTTCAGGATGGAGATGAAGGCGCGACGAATTTTCTGGAAAAAAGACGAACTTGAAAAACCGATTTTTGGGTACTCTTTTGACACACTTCGTAAGTCGCGCTTTTTCGGCTGCTGAATCCCGTTGTCAGTGCGCATGCGCGGGACCGACCATTTTTACACACAAATTTCGGGAAATACCTAAGAATCGGATAGAAAAACAAAACGAGAAATTGATCAAATTAAAACATGTAAAAAGAGAAATTTGAAATGTAAACAAACCAGTTGAACAAGGAGTTAAAAAAATATAAACAAAAACAGAAGAGCAGCCAAGTGTGATAAAATGAAAGACGTTTTGAATTTTGTTTTAAAAAAATGTATTTCTATATCCTTAACCAAAAGAAATATATAAACAGCAGTTTGATCATTCAAAATATCACTTGTGTGAGCTGCGAAAAAATTTGACCTCCGCATCGCTGAAGAACTCCAAGATCCTCAGCGTGCAGTCGCTAGGCAGTTGAAAAATATTGCCCAACAGCATCCTCAGTAACTCGTGGGTTTCATTCCGCAGCTCCAATCGTTGTGTAGCTACCTTGATCCTGTGACCGATCATCGTCGCATAGTTTGGGAAACTAAGTTGAAAGAAGCTCTGCAGCAGTTGGCTGCGGCCCTCTTCATTGTTCAGGTACATCTCGATCCTCCTCATGTCGTGCGTCAAAAGATCAAAGAACGAGACCGTACAATTTTCATAAATACTCTCCCCCTTCATATTGTTTACCTCCATCTCACAATCTCGCTGCAGCTCCGCCATCTTCTCGTTCAGCTGCACCCTCTCATCCGCCAGGATCTTCAGCTTAACCACATGCTCTGTCAAAATGTTCATAATCGCCTCCTTCTTATCAGTATGACAAAACCTAAGCGGACAGTCCTCCATGTACTCTCTGATCATCTGCCGGTCGACCCGAGCGTCATGTAAAAGCAGCAGCTCGAGGATCTGTCGGCCGATTCCGTCTATCGCATACAGCAACGGCGTCTTGCCCAAGAAGTCCTTGACATTGACATCAGCGCCATGCTGCAACAACAACTCGACGACCTCCAGCTCCTGTCGTTCCACCGCATAGTGTAAAGGAAACATATTAAGGTCGTTTTTTAGGTTAGGATTTGCGCCATAGTCCAGGAGCAGGCCAACGATCTCCTGGTTATAAAGAGCAACAGCGAAATTCAAACACGTCCACTTGCGGCAAGTACGCTGATCGATACGAGCGCCACGGTTCAGCAGGACTTTCAGGATTCGTTTTTTCTGCTCTATCAGCTCTGAACAGGCCTCCTCCGAGGGTGGCCGAACCTGGTGCCAGGTGTGCCTCCGTCGGTCGGCCACCGCGTAGTGCAAGGGAGTGAAATTCGTCACTGTTTGACAGTTCACGTCCGCCCCTCGCTCCAGAAGAAGTTCCACCAGGTGCTCGTCCTGGTCAACGGCGCAGTGCAAGGGTGTGATCGTCTCGTAGGTGGCGACGTTCACGTCGGCTCCGTGGTCTAGGAGTTGACGTGTCAGATCCAGGTTGCCCTTCATCACGGCGTGGTGCAAAAGTGTCATGCCCTTGGAGTCCTTGGTGTTAACGTCTTTCAGGTTGACCGAGACGAAGGTCATTATTGTGTCCGCCGTCTCCGCTTCCAAGACCTGGTTGAAGTCCATCCCATTTGAAAGACGTTTCAACTCTGGATAAAAAGGTTTGACCAAGTTGTATCATGGCTTGGAGGAAACAATTTTGTTGGTTTTGTACTCATTTGTACTCACAGTGTTTCTGAAGGCCATTGGATTGTTTTTCATCAATTTTTGTGTCATATTTTGAACATTTGAAAAGAAGGCGTTGACAGCTTTATGTTTGTTTACGTCTGATCGCTGTGACCTGAAGTTGTCTTCGGAGAACGAAAGAAACAATGAGGCGGGAAATTTGAAGGTTGAAATTTTTAGAATTGTTGTTGATTGGAGATTATTGTTAGATTGGAATTGGAAATGAAGAGATCGCACGTTCTAAGCAATTTTTGTTTTATTCGTAACTTCTAATCAGCGGTAAAGTGTAAATGAACATTGTTTAATTTTTCGTGTCTTATTTAGATAAAAATTCAAGGTGTAAAATCAACGCAAAATGAATAGAACGTATAACGCAAGCAGACACCATTTGACTTTCATGTTTTTTTTTTGTTATACTTGCATGAGATCATTTCATGCCCATTTTGATTTTAAAGACTAAAGACAATTTACACGTGAACAGATAAATGTTAACTTTTAATTACGAAACTTTCAATACCTATAGGTTTAACTTTGAATATATATTGTGCAGACATTCAGTTTTAGCTGTAGATTATGACATGGATGTAAATTCTCACTTGCACGCACACAATTTCAACACACTGCCTTCCATAAAAAAAATTTGGATCTCATTTCGTTCATTTTTTTGTTTGCTGAATTATTATTTATCTCATTGAGTACATCAAAATATTAAAACCCAGAATGTTAATAGTAAAAATAATCAAACCAAAAGATGTAAAACTGAACACCACCCAAAATGATACGATTGGAATTATTGACAAAAGGGGACCTTTTTTGTTTTGCAATTGTAAAAAATTAGGCCAAGAAAAAAAAGAACTAGAACAGTACAAAAATATATTCTCTCAATTTTCATTTTCTCGATTTCATTTTCAATTCGCTACCATCGATTGTTTTATGGAAAGCACAAACTCAACATTCGTAATAAAACGCTGACAAGGGTTTCTTATTTTCTTTTCTTTTTACTCTCAAACTGACGAAAAAAAAGTTATCTAAAATATGAATTTGAAAGTTTATATAAATTCATGCATCTCTACGACTTTGCTATAAACTATCAATTAGATTTTATGTGATTTTTACGGCATCGATCTGGTAAGGCGCAATCAAATGAAACGGAGCTTTGTCAGAGAAAACAATGGTTTCTGAATGGTCAGATCGTAAAACTGGTCAATGTCGTAAAAATAAATCAACACCGTGTTATATAATGAACGATATAGAAAATTTGAGATATAATTGTCTTGTCACTGACTGATACGTCATTATGGCATTACTCAGACTCGCTATCGACAATGTTCTGTATGCGCGACCGAGCGGCACGCACGCGTTTTACTGGCGAAGTGTCGCCGGTGGTGTCGCTGGCGCCAGTGTTACGTGATCCACGAGTCACTCGGCCTAAAACAATTATAACAGAAAATTAAAACCAAAATTACCCTCACAAAAAACGTCATTCATAAACGTTCCAACCGGTACCTTCAGAAATGATTGCAGACTTGTCCAGTGCATCGGCCTCGGCTTTCTTATCCCACTTCCTTTTCGCGTCCTTGCACTTTTTCAAGGTTGGAGGCAGAGTGACACCCCTTTCCTCCAACAGCTCTGACAGTTTCTTCACCTTCTCATTGTCATTCGCGCAGTTCTCAAAGAGATCCTTGTAGTTCAAAAATCTGATTCCAGCCTCGCGGACAAAGTTTTTGTACTTCTCAACTTTCTCGCCCTGAAATAACAAAACCATCAGTTTAATGCCAAACACTGTCAAACTACTTCAAACCAGTCGTTTCATAGCAACTCCCAGTCTCTCTCCACCGTCAATACAAGATCATTCTCAACAGTCCTCCAAGTCCCGATTAGAACAAAACAACCCGAGCAAGCAATAGAAGTGAACAGAAAAAAATCGGACAGGGGGGGGGGGGAATAAACGGAAAAAAACGTTCAAAAACAGGTGTACTTCTTTCTTGCTCCTTCCACGACCCTTCGGCTTCGCGACCTTCTTCTTCTTCTCGTCGGCTGACGCATCCTCCGACTCAGACTTGGCCTTCATCTCTCCCGAGTCAGAATCGCTCTCACTCTTTACCTTTTTGTCCTCCTTGTCATCGTCCTCGTCCTCATCCTTCTCGGAGTCACTTTTTTCCGGCTTCTTGTTCTTCGGCGGCCGTCCTCTTCCGCGTCCAGTTCCCTTCTTCGCGGGCGCCTTCTTGGCCGGCGTCGGCTTGGCCTTCTTAGCCGTGCGCGGGTCGTAATCCTCGTCGTCCTCAGAATCCTGATCGGAGCTCTCTTCGGAGTCCGATCCGGTGACCTTAGTAAACGACTTTTTCCTGCGCTTCTTTGACTTCTTCTCGTCCTCGCTCTCCTCTTTGTAGTCGCTGTCGTCGTCCTTCTTCTTTCTCTTCTTCTTGGTCTCCTCCTCTTCCTCCTCCTCCTCTGAACTTTCGTCCAACTCGGATTCATTTGCGTCCTCCTTCACAATCGCCGTCTTCTTCCTGGAAGAAGGTTTTTCGGCCGCTTTCTCATCTTCCTCTTCCTCCTCTGAATTCGAACCTTCCTCCTTGTCGCTGGCGTTCTCCACGCTCATCTCCAAATCCTCGGTGTCTTCAGCTTCACTCTTTGATTTTTTCTCCGCTGGCTTCTCTTCCTCCTTGCTCTCCTCAGACTTTCCTCCAGCGTCCTTTTCATCGCCATTTGCCTGAAAAATGAACAATCATTTATTATATTATTTATAATACAAAAATCTATGATATTGAAACAGTTTGAATTTTTACAAATACCCCCTTGTCGTGCTTTTAATCTCAAATCGTCTAGCAAGCGTAAACAAGGTTGTATCTAATCAAACACAGTTACGGCACGCATTTCTGTTTTGTTTACTTAAACTCTGAAAACTATTTGTTCAAGAATTGAATCATCTTATTATCTTTGAAAGTCATTCGATTTATATATACACACCGCGGCTTCATCCCCTCTCCCAAACCTATGAATTGGATACAACTGAAATAATTGAAAAAATACAAAAATCCCTCATTTTATCTAGTATCATTTTTTTTTAATATAAATGAAAATATTATCAACAATATTTTATTGCGACAAAAATTAAACGTTGAAAGGAACCTTGAAAAAACAAAAAGTTTGGATACAAAAAAGTAGGTTAAAAATAAAAAAGAAAATAACAAAAAATGAATGAGCGAATGTTAATAAAATGGCAAATGCTTTATCAATAAATTTCCCTCGCCTCTCGTTAGCCGTTAATCTCACAGCAAACGGTCGGCGTAAAAAAGTCGAACGTCCCCCCCTCCACCCCTGCGCCAGAATCGATTGCGCAAAAATCAACGAGTGGACCAAGCGAGCGACTTACATCTTGTTTGTTTGACTCCTTGTTTTCGGGTTCCTCGTTGTCTTTGTCCTCGCCGTTGAGCGCGTCGGCTTTGCCGTTCTCAGGAGCGTCCTCCTCAAGGCGGGGCTTCTTCTTCGCGCCGTTGACCTCGGCGTCGTCCTCCTTGTCGCGCGCTCGCTTCTTCAGCGCGTCCGGCTCACTGCCGGCCGCCTCATTTTTGTACTCGCTCATGTTTTCCGCGCCGTTCTGCTCTGACTCGACCATTGTTCACTGCGTAAAACAAACAAACAAACTCAAAATGACGCAAACGAGATTGACAAATTCGTCGGAGGGAAAAAAAAAAGTAACCAAGTTTTTCAGGTTAGGCTCGCGAGCTGCAAGACTCCCGTCGGACAAGCACGAGAGCGAGACAACATTCGGGGCTGATGTTTTTGATTTGTCTGACAGCGGGGGCACGCGGCGAACTTTTACGCCGACAAATGCCGCCCGCACACGCCATTTTGTATGCTTACCTCGACTTGAAATCAACGAGCACTGATGGATCCACGGGTGTCGCACTGACTATGCGTCGCTTGTAAATATTTACGTAATTAAACCAACTTTATTGGCTGGACGTGTTTGCGCGGGCTAAATCTCTCAACGCGGCTACGCCATGTTACTTTTGACTCGCGCCGCACAGTTGGCAACATTGTCCCGCCCGGCGACTCGCCATTTTTTTTTTTTTCACCAACTTGTTTTTTTTTTACTCTCTCTCTTTCTTTCGGCTGATGTTTAACCATCCAAATTAACTGAGATGTGTACAAAAGTGAATAAAATATTAATGTTAAGATTCAAGTTGTTTGTTTGAGTGAATTCCTAACCTCAAAAGTTTGGTACACTTTTGTTAATAATGAAGGTGAAAGATGTTGACGAAAGGACGATTGAAAAAATGTTTGTTTTTTCACGATCAAAAATCAAGTCCAAAATTCAAATCTTAACGAATCACGCGGTTGTTGACGCAACAACCTGTTTATGAAAACATAAACACAACGTTTGCGCACGCGCGGGGATACAAAGCGAATCGTCTGCGCAGTTTCACTTGACTTTTTCGAACAACTTTTGCACCGTCCCCCGTTTTCAAATTACTCGGATTATTTCTGACTGTTGATTTTCATCTAGACATTTGTAACAAGTTGTGCAAATTGTGTCCAACGAAACGAAAATTCGTTGATCGTTCAAAAAATCATTTAGCAACAACGACGAAAACCGCCGGGACGTCACGTGGCTGAAGTTTAGAAGCGTTAGCTGTGTGTTCTTTTGTTGATCTCCTTTGTAAATGGGATAATGCCATTCGACCGATTCGACGAATCTGAAATGGAGGATCAGGACGTGAAGCTAAGTTTGCCACTGGACGAGGCGAACCTGCCAACACAGGACATCGGCGAGATCATCTGCAGTCCTGACAGTCAGACGATCCAGTGCATTGAGACCAAAGTTTGGGGCAAACTTTTCCCAATGCTTGAAAGTATCCCACATCAAGGTCAGTATACAATTACATAAACAAAAATTTGTTTATGTAATCACAAGCAAAACCTCAATTGACAGTTTGTTTACAAATTCAAGAACAACATTTTGCAAACAATTTTGATTTGATGAATCAATGTTTGTTATATCTGTTGTTTTTTGTTTGTTATTTTTTTATCAAGTTTGTATTATGTTATTGTTTCACTTGTTCGTTTGTTTTTAGATCTCATGAAAGAGACATACACATTTGGAAGGGCAAAAGAGTGCGACGTTGTTTTTGATCACTCAAATTTCCAAAGCCGATATCTCACGACAATAAGCAAAAATCATTTTGAAATAAGTGCTGAGAATTACATTGGACCCGACGGTTACAGACAGACTGTCGCATTTTTAACAGACACATCGCAAAACGGAACTTTTGTCAATGGGGAACGGGTTACCAAGATGAAGAAACTGAAACTGAAAAATGACGATATCATCTCAATTTCCGAGCCTAATAAGATGAAAGGTAAATAATAAAAGTTTCAATCTTTTTGTTAGTAAAGTTTGTTTGTTTGTTTGTTTTTTTTTTGTAGATTATGGGACAAAACATTCAACTTAATCGATGTCATTACAGTTGAGATGAATTTAAAAAAGAAACATTTTTTCTTCATATAAAATATAATTAGAATTGAGTCATGTTCCAGTTTATATGTACATGGATGAAATGGGTCTTGAAGGTGTTGATCTTCCATCCGAGGTGGTGAACAAATTTGCAGTTTCGCGAACTTTGGGCTCCGGCGCCTGCGGCGAAGTCAAAATGGCCTTTTGCAAAAAGACCCATCAAAAATGTGCCATCAAGATCATCGGAAAGAAAAACTTTGACTACGAAGGAACACGAAAAATTTTAAACGAGATTGAAATATTAAGAAAGTTGGAACACGTGAGTTATTCAAGGGATTATGAACTTCGAAAAATATTACAAAAACTATATACAAATTTGTTGTACGAAAAAAAAGGAAGAAATTTAGATGTGAATATTGATTTTCAGCCATGCGTTATCAGGATGAAAGATTTCATAGACACACCGTCGAAATTGTATATTGTGCTCGAATTGATGGAAGGCGGAGAATTGTTAGACAGGATTAGAAAGAAAAATGGAATTCCAGAAAAGCAGACAAAATGCTTGTTCTATCAAATTTGTTTGGCAGTTCAGTATTTGCATAGACAACAAATTGCACACCGTGACCTGAAGGTTCGAACGTTTTTTTCTTGCATTCAATCAATTTTTCTTTCTGATTTTGTATCTCATTTTTCTTTCAGCCTGAAAATATTTTGTTGGCAACAAATGACGATAATACTCTGGTAAAAGTGACTGACTTCGGCCTTTCGAAACTGATCAATGCTTCTTTGATGAAAACTTTTTGCGGGACGTTGATGTACGTGGCCCCTGAGATTCTTAAAAACAATGGTAAAGCTATTTACACGACCCAAGTTGATATGTGGAGTTTGGGTGTCATTCTGTACTGTTGTCTGAGTGGTCTCACGCCTTTCAACAGCAAAGCATCTGTTCCCTTGGAGGATCAGATTATCTCAGGCAAATACAATTTTCCTCGAGTTTTCAATGACATCACCTACCAGGCTAAAACTTTAGTAAGAGTTGAATAATAAAATTTAAATAACAATAAAATAATAATATATTCGATAAGATTGATAATAACTTTTTTTTTTTCATTTCTAGATCAAACAACTCATGACTGTGGATCCAATCAAACGTTTAACTATTGATCAGGTGATGGATCACCATTGGTTTGCCGACCGAACTATGCGCCAGACAGTTGATAAGATATTCGATAAGTTTGAAGTGAGCGAAAATGTTCGTCCCTTGGACGACAACATTGACAGAGAGCTTGTCCCAGGAGTCGCGAAACGCGCTAGAATTTCGTCCGATTAAATGTTATTTGACACGACTCAGGCGTTCCAAAGCAACCAAAATTAGTTGTTGAATTAATATAGTAAAACTAAGGGATATGTGATAAACGGTTGCAATGCAAAGTTGAGTCGAACCTATAAGGATTCCATTTTATTTTCAAATGTGAATATTTTTCATTTTTTTTTCCACATCACGTTCGTGTAGATCTGCTCGTTTTTTTTCAGTCGTGCTAAATTAAATGTTCGATTCATTGTATCATCGTATTTATGATTAATATTTTTCGTCTATTGATTAAGTTATAACTGTATTATTATATTTATAATAAATGAACAAAGTACAAACAATAGTTTATGATTTTGATGTATTGGATGGTTGACCGCAGAATTTTTGTATTATCACATTTTTGTATTGTAGGATCAGGTTTAGAGAGGTTGACTTATGCGAGAATGTCGTTTAGAATACATTAATGGCAGCCTTATAATTGACGTTCTTATAAATCACGTTTTCCAGCACAAAATTAAATGAACAAACGACTTTATTTTTCGAGCTGCGATTAATCGTCATACATGATTTCGTCAAACATCTTAGCAGGGGTCATAGTCTTATCTTTTACTTTGTACAGAGCGAGATACAAATTGTTTGTTACGAGAGTAATAATTTATTATAAGATGTAATCAATCAATTATAATTGACAGATTAAATAGAATAGAAGGAAAATAGAGCCTTAAAATTCAGTAGAACAAAATAAGTTTTCCGTGTCTGTTTATAAAAAAAAAGCCAATTTAAACTTCATCGGTTAATTAACAAATTCGAGAACAGAAAATTATCAATTTTCTTCTCAACGTATGGTATATTAATTTCGGATCATATTTTGCAGAGTCGTTATCTCTCAGTTAATGATCAGTTGACCGACTGAAGTGATTTTCGTAACTGATACAACTGCTAGCTTGTTTTTTCTCTCTCACAATACACATCTATGCTTGGTTTTTCAGTTCGCTTGGGATCTTCTTACGTGCTACACCGTTACCGCTTTCAGCAAGATTAGTCCAACCGTTCAGATTTCAAACGGCTGTGAAACCGACTGAATTTTTGAGACTGAAGGAATTCAATATTCCGGTGAGAAAGAAAAATTTTCTTTAATTTAATAAATTTATTAATTTAAGTAATGTCAACGCATTTGTAATAAAAAATCTTATTTGTTCAACAAATTTATTAAAAAATTTATTATATACTTTAATAATGTTCTGCATTGTATATAAATGACTTATCTTAATCATAGAGGTTATTTTGAGAATGACAAAAATTTGTCCGATTTATAAATAAATGGAAAATTGTTTTAAATGATTTAAGAAGGTAGTTTTTTTGTAATAATCACCAAAGAGATAATTTTGATAGGTTTTTTTTCATTGGAAGATAAAGTTATGTCAAAATAAAGAGCTGTTTTAAAAGAGCACGTGTAGTGAGATATATCAACAGGTGACATGCAGAGGGGGAAGACAGTCGGTTCACACAAAACTGACCAAACTGCCTTTACTAATCAGAGAAAATATATAGAAAGAAAGTTGAAAAATTATTTCTATTTCATTGTTTCAGAAATGGTCAAAATTTTAGTCATTGGAAATGGTGGGAGGGAGCATGCAATTTGTGAATCCCTGGTTAAATCCGATAAGGTGATTATTTATATGTTTAATTATTTAAATTAAATGAGGTAATTTTAAAAACTTACGAATGAAAAGGGACTGTTTTATTTAATCTTTAGGTCGACAAAATTTTCGTTGCTCCTGGTAATCCTGGAATCTTCAAAAATCAGAAAACTCTTAAAGCTGACGTGAACATAAATAATAAAGCTGTGAGTGAGAAAAAATTGATTTTATTATTATTTAATATTTCATAAAAATGAAAAAATTAATTATTATATATTTTTTTAGGGCGTAAAAGAATTTTGTCATCAAAATGGTATCTCACTGGTGGCAATTGGACCGGAGGCCTATTTAGCGGACGGTTACGTCGACTTTCTTGAGTGTGACAGTATAAAATGTTTCGGTCCAGGACGAGAAGCCGCTCAAATTGAATCGGACAAGGACTGGGCAAAATGTTTCATGCGCGATGCTGGCATCCCGACAGCTCGATCTAAAACATTTTCTGATCCCA